>JAOVVI020010687.1:0-12975 GCA_028571085.2 Nepenthes alata
TGGCGGATGTGGACCAAGTGCCACGGTTGCCTCTCATCTCTTCGGCTGGAGGCAAACTGGCTTAAGAAGTTGTTAGCTAGCTCGTCGAACGAGCGTATGGAGTTCGGAGGGAGGCCATGGAACAAGAGCAACGTGTCGCCCCTGAGGGTGACGTGAAAGCACTGGCACATCAGGGCCTCGCTCGCTCCCTGCATGGACAAATGGGCAGAAGCAGTTGAGGTGGTCCATGGGATCATTGCTTCCGTCGTACCCCTCCAAGATGGGCATCTTGAACTTATTCGGGACCGGCTGGGTCCGCAGATCCATGGCGAAGGGCGACCTCCGAAGATCGGTGGAGGATGGTGTGGGCCTCTCCTTGTGCAAGATGTCCCACAACACCTTTACTTTTTCCTCCATTTGTGGGTCGCAAGCGCCTCTCCGCGCGTTGATGACGTCGCGGAGCTTCGTGTTGTCTTGGAGGTGCGGTGGCGCTTGTCGGTGGTGGCGGCTCTCCGCTTGAGGAGGTTGCTCATTGTTGGAGCCCGCCGCAGTCGGCCTCTCGTGGCCACGCGAGTTTCGGGGGTTGCGTCGCTCAGGCTGTCCCCCCGATCGCTGCGGTCGGGGCGACTTTCGGCTTCATAAGGGTCGGCTCTGTTGTGGATCGCCTGGGCCGCGGCGTCGCCAGGTTGGTTGGATCCTCTCCTGAGGGCCACCGTGCAACGTTTTTTTCCTTTTGGAGGAGGATGCTTGAGACCCTGGGGGCAGCCCCAGGCCAGGGTATTCCCGTTCAATCGCACAGAGCGTGGAGGACCAGCTTTATGTCGCCCACGTCCGCTGCTAATCGGTGGACGTCGGGCTCCGGACGAGCGTCTGCTTGACCCCCGGTGGGGGATCCTCGCTGTGAACAGTGGCGTTCACTACGGGAGCACTAGCTTGTACTCTGGTGTTTACCATTCTTTTTGTTTCAGAAGGTAGGAAAGTGATACTAGGCTTTTTGTCAGCTTTTCACAGACGGCGCCAATATTGCGTCCCGGGTTTGCAGTTGCTGTACGGATTAGGAGGCCACCGGGCTCCCGATCACGTGGCAGCGTCAGGAGGGTCCGATTTCCTTGTCTCTTAACCTGGACATGCACAACACAATCAACAAAGAAGAGGTCAGAGGTCCGGTGAAATTTCTCCCACCACAGCCACTCCGACGCTCAAGTCAGCAAGTTCCCGCAATAAACGAAAATGTCGCACTCGGGCTGGGCGGTGCGAGGATGTGTGCTGATGATGCGTGAGTAATGCTTATGTTTCAGAGTGGGAAATGCAATGAGCAGGTAGTGGAAGGCCTGGCTTCCTAAATATACCGCAGTGGGTGGCTAACTTTCCCGCGGCCAGAGCAGGCGTGGGGATCCAGATGTTGAGAGATGAGGGCTCGTCTATGGCCTCGAGGTTCAAATCTTAGCTTAGTTCGATTGCTTCTCTCGTTCTCTGGAAGGGTCGGAGAAATGAAGAGGAATCAAAAGTAAAAGTCCCCAAAGTCCTTTGCTCTGCGGGGGAAGGGAGCTCTTATAGGCTCCTTCCCCCGTGGACTCTGGGCGCGAGAATGCCCGTTGCTAGGGTTTTCTGCCTGCTGGTCGCTGTCGTGGTACGCCGGTCATGTCGGTTGTCGTTTTGTGGTGACAGGCAGGCTCCTGGGCGCTGCCGACCACGCTTGGTTCACCCCTGAACAGGGATTGTCTGGCTGCCTGCGGGCAGCCGCCTGAGCCGCTGTCACAGCATTGGCCGCGCCTTCATTGGCTGGGTTTTTTCACTCTCCTGGCAGCTCATTAATGCGCTGCAGGGTCTTTGTCGGCTTCTGCCAGCTGGATGCCATGCGGACTCCCTGCGCAGTTGGGTTGGGCCTCTAGTCACTCGTGGGCCTTGGCATGGAACCCAACACTAGCCCCCATGCTTGGGCCAACCAACGGTCGGGCCAAGCATGACCTTTGGGTCCATACCATGGCCTGCTAGTCTCTCTCAAGGTGCGTCACCGTTTATCGCTTTTCGGACTCGCGCCTTCCCTGGGCGACTGTGCAGGCTTTTCTGTTGCCGTGATTCGATGCTCTTCTTGGCAAGATTTGTGCACTCCGGGTTGCGTCTAGCTAGGGGACTTTCCCTGTTTTGTGAAAGACGTCTGTAGGGAAATGTGTCGCGCTGAACAGGAGAGTGGCACCTATTTCGTCCATAAATAGGAGGGCACCTCATCGAGTGGGGCACATCCCTTGATCACCTTTGGAGGAGCAATGAGGAGACTCTGGCTCATCCTGCCCTTAGTGAGAGCCCGAGAAGGAGTTGGAAGGATTAGCTGGGCACCTGAAGTTCTTCATAAAGGCCGCTCTAACTCCCGTGGTACGGTTTGCTCCTCATGCTAATGAGGGTGGTTCGGCCACTATGTTGTCGTCGTGTGCCCTCCCTCCGGGGTGTGGCTTGCCTACAGTGAGGTGAGGCCGTAGCGGAACCTCCGCGGGGATGTTTCCCACGAGCGGGGTGCGTCACTCACAGTCCCCACTTCACTGAGTTTGAGCACGGACCTTGGCGGGGGCAAAAACTAGAGCCCTGGCAGGGGAATTGCAGGGTCTTTTCCTCTACTTCCCCTGAGGGCTCCAGTGCTGGTGTGGATCCCGCCCCAATGGATTGTGTTGCGGCTGTCTGCACTTCGGGGGGAGCCCCGCGTGACTACCTCCTCTCACTTGTGGAGCTACCAGCGTGTCCTAGCCGTGGTGATCTAATGTGAATCACGTTCCCCAAGCTTGTCTGGGGCAGTCTCTGGGGTCCTCGGGCCACACACCGTCGTCTTCCTTTGTCTTGCGGCTGGGGCCTTTTGTCGCTGTAAATTTCACACTTTGTAAGAAAGTGTTGATTAATAAAAGAAGTAGCACTTTTGCCTTCATTTTTCTCTTTTCGCTGTGTGTGCTTCCTTTCGTCATCGAGCATTTTCTCCTGGCAATCCGCATACCATTTTGTGGGGACAAAAAGGTCGTTGCTGACGGTCACGCCCTTTGGCATGCCAGGCGCATTTAATGTGCGTGAGGTCAGGAGGCGTCGCGTCACAATGACCTGCCTTGAAAACGTGCGAGACCTCAGGGATTCTCCATGTGGAGGGCGCCCGTTGGCTAAGATTTGGCGCCCTTTGTCCTCACAGCGCCACCATTTTTGGGAGGAAATCTCGCCTATTTAAACGCGTCAATTCTCCCCACGACTTCACACATCCTTATGTTTGTGCATTTGAGAGCCTTTTGTTCTTCCTGAGTTTACTTTGCCGCAACTTCGATGGAGGATTTGTTGTGCAAATTAGAGCATTCTTCTAGTGGGTCGGAGTCTGTTTCCCATGTTCTCGGAGCTTCAGGCGCCAGCGCACCAAGAGGTGATCACTCCGAGGCTACTATCGTGGGCCCTACTCGATTCCTGTAGGTGCCTCTAGGTTTTGAGGGGGCAGAGGGAACTGCCTCTTTTCGGGAGAGTGCTCCTGGGATAGGGGACCTCTTGCTCTAGCAGATCACTAGGAGGCTTGAGGGCGCTGAGGCATGCGTGCAAGCCGCAGCGGCAGAGGTGGGGCAGTTGAGGGCTTGAGCTGCGCACTTCGAGGACGCATGGGCCAAATCTGAAGCCAAGGCTACTCGACTCACTAGCGCCAACTTGGCAGCTTAGGGCCGCATACTGGTTCTTGAAGGACAGAACGAGGAATTGCTGCGGCAGCATCGGGTAGAGGTTGCGCGGCTGCACACGGAGCTAAGGTCGAGGTTTCTGCCGAAGGAAGTTGGTCCTGCCCTAGGAAGGAATTACCAGGACGGGATCCGTCTCAGCCGGAGGCTTCCCTCGCTGGTGGATCCGAACTTCCGCGTTGGCATCCTGGACTCTCGCAATTACAGTGCCAAAACACGCGCACAACTAGTTGAGTACCCGGCTTCGAGCTCTTCTGCTGACTGTGCAGGGCGTTAGTCAGTAGCCATCGCGGCAGGCCGTTGTAGTTGCTTTATTTATTTTTTGTTGGTTAGTCCATGTAGTAAAGTCCGTTGATGCAATAAAACTCATCGTCTTGCCGCGCCGCTTCATCTCCCATAATTTGTACTTCCAGATTTTCGTTCTCCTTTTCTTTTTTTCTTTTTTGCACATATGTATATACATATAGCCATGCGCCCCCTTGGTGGGCTTTGCTATTGTAAGCTGGCCTTTAATGCGGAAGCACCAGTGTGGATTTTCGTTAGGTGGCTGAAGCGACCCGCTCATCAGACTGGTACACGGCCATGATTGCGGGTGATTTTGTGCCCTGCGATGCTTCACGGGGCTGGCACGTGTCCCAGCCACTTGCGGCGAGCATCGTTTGGATTTCCCGCCTTTTGGCCTCCTGCTTCTTATTTAAACTGAACGAGGTGGCCATTTGCTGTGCTGGATTTTCTCCTAACTTACATCGCGAGTGAGGCATGTCAAAGAAGAGAGAAAGTTCTTCTTCACAAACCCCCAGGGTGAATCGCAATGGGGTTCACAGCAAGAAGTCTGTCTTAACGGCCGGTGCCATTGCCGCCCTTGTGCTTGATTAGGGTATCCCCAACGATTGGGCCTATCGTGCTCCTGGTTCCACGGATAGAGGCAGTGCCCCCCAAGGGGCTATGTTGCGATCTACGAGCACGATTTGAGAGGGGGGCTCCGTTATCCCATGCAGTGCAAGTTGTACGCGCTGGTGGACGCGTTGGGTGTCCTGGTGGCGAGGCTTCACCCCAACGCCTTGCGCTACCTAGTGTCCCTATGTATCTTTGCTCGCCTCCATGTCGGTTCTTTCGATGCCAAGGCAGCTAGATTGATCTTTCACTTTACGGAGTTTGAGGATTGGGTGTCTATGTTGCCTAAGACGGATTTCCGCTTTCGAGGGACCAATCCAAACTCGGTGAAAAATTGGAAATATCGATACTTCTTCTTGCAAGAGCCCTCCGATTCCGATGTTTCACACCTCTGGGGATTGATTTCAAGGTTCTTTCTTGAGAAATCGTCGATAGAGGAAGCTTTGGGGGCGGCGGAGTTGGTTACCGCCATCCAATCCCAGATGGCGAAGTTCTCCATCCTGGGTTATTTTTTGATGTCCATCACGTTTGAGCCAGCGAAGTGGGGGCCTCCGTCGGGATGGAGCGTCGTCGGCCCTGGGAAGAGAGAACCCGGGGAAGTTGCCGCTCCCCGATCGCCCGGAGAAGATGGGGAGGAAAGCTACTCGTTGCTGGAGTCGTCCTCCGATGAAGAGGAGGTTGAGACTTCGCTAAAGTGGTTAAGGGAAGCCACAGGTACTTCGACGCGGAGGTACCTGCGGAAATCTGTTAGTCCTTCCATTGGGACTCGGGAACCAGTCCTAAGGGCGGCAATGAGCGCGAGGCACCAGGGGGAGACTGCCGAACCACTACCGACTCCGTTCGTGGGGTTAGCCGTGCACGAAGTCGTCAAGGTGGAGTCTCAACCCACTAGGGGACCCTCCGCGCCCTCCATCGTTGATGTATCCGTAGGTGTAGCTCCAAAAATGGCGGGCAGCATCTTGGACCTCGATGACCCTGAGGAATCGCGCCCAACAACACCCGTGCCAACGTCGGAGTTAGGGGGTGCTTGAACCCAACTGCTATTTTTGTGGAGCCCATTTCGGAGGGTGGGGTCCTCGAGGACACCTCTGTAGTGTCAAAGGCCGGAGTCACACTGATGGCCAGCTCGCCAGAAGCTAGAGTGGAGGCAACTGGGACGTCTTTGGGGCCGGAGCCCCCAAGCGCTCCTATTCCTGCCACCCTTCCGGCTGGCTTGGACCCCGAGCCGGGCCAGGAGGGGCCCAGGGCAGAGCCTCTGTCAGGTGGTCTTGCCACTCCCACTCAGGTATGGTCATCCTGATCTAGCATTTTCCTGCTGTCGAACGCTTCACGGATCCTACTGACATCTTCCTTCTTATTCTACAGGTTCTTGGGGATGACGACCCTTTTGAGGGATTGGACACCCACCTCCACGGGAGCCCCCAAGCCTTCCAACGCGTGAGAGCCCGCGCCGCTTCCCTTCTAGAGGGCAGCGAACGAGAGCAAGAGGAGGTCGGGCGCTTGCAACAGAGAGTGGCCCAGCTAGAGGCTTCATTTGTCACCATGGAGGACAACCACGCACGCTTATCCAGGGACATGTTTGGCTGGATCACCCCGTCAGAGACAGAACGTGCACTGGAGAGTCGATTTTGGGACGACATCCGCCTGTGCCGTAGGCTCGCATCTCCGATTGCTCCTGACGTACCGGAAGGATTTTTTCATCCTGGGGATCCGGGATCATGGAGGCGTCCTGCTTGAGGAACATTTTTGAGAAAACCAGTTCATCCCAGTCTTCAAAGTAGTCTTGCTTTGTATAGGTCGCATAGTTGCCACTTGTTGTTGCTTTCCTTTTGTCTTTGTATTTCACTTGTCATGGAAAACGAATAAAGGGTGACTTCTTTTTCTTTTGCACACATTATCATCTAATGCGGTACATTGGATCGCACCTTTTGTTTGATGTGATCCGTGAGGTTGTACCCCGCATTTGAATGCTAAGCTCGCAGAGCTATTGTTGCCAAGGCCCTAATCAGGCGCCATCTTACGCTGTACTCGTCTTTTGTCAGAGGATGTCTTCGCAACTCACGTGTTTGATGAGAAGCTCGATCCGGTGAAGCGGATGTCATCGCGAGTGTCGTGGAGCCACAGCAAGGGTCAGCCGAATTTTCAGGCCACGGCAACCGAACTCCGGGTCTAGGCCTTAGTCGCGTGCACCCACGGGAGGTGTGTGGCCCCTGCTCAAGGCGTTAGAATCACCAAGTTTAAGGTCCTAGCCTTCGACCAATGTAGACTGAGGGTGCTGTCTTTTGTGCGAGAAGGTCACTGCACGCCTACGATACTTGCCCCATAAGGTTTTTGTTGGTCGGGAATTGGGGAGCTCCTAAAGCCCTCAAGCCTAATATTTTGACCGCTTGGGTCGACTGGCGCTGAGCCATGATAGGTGAGTGTCCTTTCAGACTCGCCCGTCGTGCAAGCGAGGTTTGTAGTGGCCGCTTACGGGCTGCTTGGCGCATGGCCAAGGGTTTTCTTTATGGATGGACGATAGTCCTGCCAACTTAGGGGTAGTCTATGTCATTTTGTTTAAGAATGCTATGTATGCCAACATTTCACACAAATGGAGATGCAGAATAATAGGAAAACTAATTTTTTTAACGAAAGGCATAATGCATGTACAAGCATTCAATATGGTGCGCATGTGCGTCTTGCCAAGACAAGCATGGCATTATTGGTAATACTTTCCCAAGTTGGTGGCGTTCCAGGTATGGGGGACTAGTTTTCTGTTCTGGGCGCAAAACTTGTATGCTCCTCTCCGAAGGATCGTGGAGACGAGGAACGAACCCTCCCATCCCGGGGAGAGCATATTCCTGTTCGCAGTCTTTCCCGCCACTTCTACACTCCGGAGGATAAGATCTCCAACTTCGAGAGGGCGTGCTTTCATTCGTTTGTTGTAATATTACGCAATGCACTGCTGGTACGCGGCGGTCCGTAGTTATTCCGTGTTTCAAACCTTGGAGAGCAGGTCTAGGTTCTCCCGGAGCCTTTGCGAGTTGGTGGCTGGATGGAAGCATTCGACCCGAAGGCTTGGCATCCCCACCTCCACGGGGACTACAGCTTCAGTCCCAAAGCAAAGGTTGAAGGGCGTCTCTCTCATCGGCTCCCAAGGGGTCGTCCAATAAGACCACAGTACGGACGGTAGCTCCTCGATCCAGGAGCCCTCTATGTCCTCTAGCTTGGTTTTTTGTCCGTGCAACAACGTGCAGTTGGTGACCTCAACCTGCCCATTGGACTGGGGATGGGCCACAGACGTATGGACCAACTTGATGCGAAGGCCGTTACAGTACCCCGTGAAATACTTGCCGGTGAATTGGGTTCCGTTGTCAGTTACTACGACCTCAAGAATCCTGAAGCGGCAAACGATACCCTGGCGGAGGAATTCTGTCACGTTTTGCTCGGTGATTTTGGCCAGAGGGAGAACTTCTACCCACTTGGTGAAGTAATCAATACCTACGATCAGAAATTTTCTCTGCCCGAAAGCCAGAGGAAATGGCCCAAGGATGTCGAGTTCCCACTGCGCAAATGGCCACGAGGACTGGAGATAGTGCAGTTCGGTGTGTCGTTGATGCGTCATGGCGCCGTGGACCTGGAAACTCTCGCACTTTCTGACGAATTTCATAGCACCTTGCTTCATGGTCGGCCAGTAAAATCCTTGCCGCATGACTTTGAACGCGAGGTTATTGCCTCTGATGTGTGAGCCGCATAACCTCAGGTGTACCTCGCTCAGGGCATACTTGGCTTCTTCCGGAGTAAAGCATTTCAGGAGAGGAGTGGAGTATCCCCACCTGTATAGCCTTCCACTGAAGAGCGTGTACCACCCTGAATCCTTCTTAACCCGCTTGGCCTCGTTGGGATCATTGGGGAGGGTTCCCTCGATCAGGTATTTCATGTACGGAGTCATCCCGTTGGCTTCTGCATCTATCCGCAGCATTTCTTGGTCCGCGACATCGATACTAGGCACGGTTAGGACTTCCCGTGGCTCCCAGGCGTACTGTTCTGAGGATCCGGTAGCCGCGGATTGGGCCAGCCGGTTTTCCCTCTCGTTGTTGGACCGAAAAATGTGCTTGATCACGAATCGATCGAATTCAAGGATCAGGGTCCTTGCCTTCGCCAAGTACTTCACGAGTTGTGGGTTTGATGTGTCAAAGTTCCCCTGTACCTGGTTGACCACAAGCTCGGAGTTGCTGCATACGGCCAATGACTTCGTGGATCATTCTTTGGCCAGGCGCAGGCCTGCGAGGAGGGCCTCTTATTCCGCTACGTTATTGGTGGCTAGGAAGGCTAACGTGACGGAATATGTAATCTCTGTGCCCTCCGGTGTCCTCAACATGACTCCGGCCCTGCTGCTAACCTGGGTGGACGACCCATCCACGTTCAGTGTCCATACCGGAGGGTCGTGGTCTTCCACGCCTCCAGAGCTATCGGTGTCTTCCGGAGCTGGGGTAGCTGCTTCAACAATGAAGTCTGCCATGGCCTGTCCCTTCACGGCGGGCTGGGGCCGAAACTCCACGTCAAACTCTCCTAGATCGACGACCCACTTGACCAACCGCACGGACGTTTCTTGTTTCTGCCGGATTGACTTCAAGGGTTGATCCGTAAGCACGATGATCCGGTGCGACTGGAAGTAGGGTCGTAACTTTCGTGCAGAGTCGATGAGGGCCAGCACCATTTTTTATGCGTGCAGATAGCGGTCATCTACGTTAGTCAGCTTTCGGCTCACGTAGTACACCGGCCGCTGTGCTCCCTCGTGCTCCCCGACAAGCACGGAGCTGAGGGCCACTGCCGATGTAGCCAGGTAGAGGTAAAGGTCCTTGCTTTCGCACGGTGAGCTCAGGAGCGGCGGGTTGGCGAGGTACGTCTTCAACTCTTTGAAAGCTTTGTTGCATTCCTCGGTCCACCGGAACCCATGCGAAGACATCGGAGTTTGCCCTAAGGAAGGTAATCAACCGCTCGCGTTCCGCGGGTTGGAGAGACGTGCCCACGTGGATGCACCTTTACGGCTCGGAGAGACTCAAAGGGACGTCCACGGTTGCCTCTCCCGATTGGGCTTGGTACAGCAGGGTTTCGTCGCAGAGGTCGAGATCTTCGTCCGGAGGGTATGGTGTCGTGGGACAGATCTGGGACAGGTAGCACGTTCATCCCATCTCCTGGTCCCCGAGAACTTCTCCCACACCCCATGGGGTGGGGAACTTCCCCTTTAGGTGCGGGATCGATGTCACGGCCCCAAAGCCTGTGAGGAAAGGTCTGCCCAATATGGCGTTGTAGACGGATGGCAAGTCAACGACAAGGAATGCCAGGTCCCGTGTCACTATGCACGGGTGGGTTCCCATAGTGACCTCTAGCCGGACTATCCCTTGTACGGGGACTGGTTCATTGTCCAGGCCGTACAAGGGTCCACCGGCGGCCTTCATCTGGCTTCGCCTCAATCCAAGCTTAAAGAAGGCATTGAGATACAGTAAATTCTGCGAACTTCTATTATCAATGAAAACTCATTTCAGCTGGTAGTCGGTCGTACCATTTGAATTGAGAGCGGATACAACAAGGGAATCCGTGTGGGGGAAGGTTACATGAGCCATATCGTCGCTAGTAAAGCAAATGACATCACTCCTATCCCCTATCCTGGCTCGCTTGTTGATGGGAGTCAGCCTCGGCTCCTCTTGCCTGGTGTCCCCTGCGGCTGTGGCGGATATCATATTGACCACGCCGGTGGCCGGACGGCCTCTCGGCGGCTCGCTGGGCTCACCTTCTAAGGTTGCGGAGGCTTATCCCGAACTCTTCACGTATCTCTTACGGTGTCTGCGGCAGATCAAGTCCTTGATCTTCTACTGTAGAGTCCAGCAATTCTCGGTTGAGTGTCCCAGGTAGCGGTGGAATTGGCAGTATTTGGTCTGATCGCTGCCGTTGGGACCTTTCGGCATCTTTGGCCACTTGAAGAACTTCTCGTCCTGGATTTACATCGGGATGTTGGCACGAGTGTCGTTCAGAGGAGTCAGGGATGTCCGTCCGTGACCCTTTCTAGGTCCTGGTGGAGGCCATGGCTGCTTTTGGCGCTCCGGGGAGCGGCGGCTGTCGTTGCCCCTCTTCCGTCCGCCAACAAGTTTGGTGGCTTCCTGGGGCCTATCAATTTGCTCAGTGCGTTTCGCATCATTGGCCTCTTCAGCTGTGATATAAGCCCTGGCGATGGCCTCGACCTTCCAAAAAGTCTGACAGCGTTGGTGGGACAAGTCCTTGAAGAAATCTCCCTATCGCCAGCGTGGTGACGAAGGCGTTGAGCTTTAGCTTGTCGGAGAGCTGGGGGATTCGCCTCGCCTCAGTGATGAAACAGTTCAGGAACCGCTTCAGGCTTTCGTCCGATCTCTAGTGGTGGCGGACCAAGTGCCACGGTTGCCTCTCCTCTCTTCGGCTGGAGGCAAACTCGCTTAAGAAGCTATCAGCTAGCTCGTCGAACGAGCGTATATAGTTCGGAGGAAGGCCATGAAACCAAAGCAACGCGTCGCCCCTGAGGGTGACGGGAAAGCACCGGCACATCAGGGCTTTGCTCACACCCTGTAGGGACAAATGGGTACGGAAGCAGCTGACGTGGTCCATTGGATTCGCGCTTCCATCATACCCCTCCAAGACGGGCATCTTGAACTTACTCGGGACCGGCTGGGTCCGCAGATCCATGGCGAAGGGCGACCTCTGAAGGTTGACGGAGGACGGCATGGGCCTCTCCTTGTGAAGGATGTCCAACAACACCTTTACTTTTTCCTCCATCGGCGGGTCGGAAGCGCCTCTCCGCGGGTTGAGGACGTCGCGAAGCTCCGTATTGTCCTGGAGGCTTGATTGAGCTTGTCGGCGGTGGCGGCTCTCAGCTTGAGGAGGTCACTCATTGTTGGAGCCTGCCGCAGTCGGCCTCCCGTGGCCACACGAGGTTCGGGGGTTACGCAACTCAAGGTTGTCCCCCCAATCACTGCGGTCGGGTTGGATTTCAGCTTCATATGGGTCGGCTCTGTTAGGGATCGCCTGGGCCGTGGTATTGTCAGGTTGGTTGGATCCTCTCCTAAGGGCCGCCGCGCGACGTCTTCTCCTTTTAGAGGAGGACGCTTGAGACCCTGGTGGGTAGCGCCAGGCCAGGGTGTTCCCGTTCGATCGCACAGAGCGTGGAGCACCAGCTTTATGTCGCCTACGTTCGCAGCCAACCTGTCGACGTCGGGCTCCGGACGGTCGTCTGCTTGACCCCCAGTGGGGGGATCCTCGCTGTGAACAGCGGCGTTCATTGCGGGGGCACTAGCTTGTGCCATGATGTTTACCATTCTTTTTGCTTCAGGAAGAAAGTAGTAAAGTGACACTAGGCTTTTCGCCAGATTCCCACAGGCGGCGCCAATGTTGCGTCCCGGGTTCATGGTTGCTGTACGGATTAGGGGGCCTCCTGGATCCCGATCACGTGGTAGTGTCAGCACGAGGGTCCGGTCTCTGTATCTCTTAACCTGGACCTGCACAACACAATCAACAAACGAGAGGTCAGAGGTTCGGCAGGATTTCTTCCAGCACGGCCACTCTGACGCTCAAGTCAGCAAGTTCCCGCAATAAACGGAAATGTTTCACGCGTGCTGGGCGGTGCATAGATGAGTGCTGATGATACGCGAGTGATGCTTTTGTTTCAGAGTGGGTAATGCAATGACCAGGTAACGGAAGGCCTGGCTTCCTAATCGCACCGTAATGGGTGGCTAACTTCCAGTTGCCTTGAGCATGGGTGGGGATCTAGATGTTGAGACTAGAGGGCTCGTATTTGGCCTTAGGGTGCCAGTCTTAGCTTAGTTCGACTGTTTTATCTCGTTGTTCTCTGGAATGATGGGAGAGGGAAGAAGACCCCTTGCTCGGTGGAGGAATGGAGTTCTTATAGGCTCCTCCCCCGTGGCACTGGACGCGAGGATGCCCGTTACTAGGGTTCTTTCGTCGCTGGTCACTATCGTGGTACACCGGTCATGTCGGCTGTCATTTTGACGTGACAGGCAGGTTTCTGGACTCTGCCGGCCACGCTTGGTTTTCCCCTGAAAAGGGATCGGCTGGCTCCCTGTGGGCAGCCGCCTGAGCCGCTGTCACAGCGTTAGCCGCGTCTTCATTGGCTGGCTTTTTTCTATCTCCTAGTGGCTCGTTAATGCGCTGCAGGGTCTTTGTCGACTTTTGCCAGCTGGATGCCACGCGGACTCCCTGCGCAGTTGGGCTGGACCTCTAGCCACCGTGGGCCTTGGCACGATACCCAGCACAACCAAAATAAAAATAAAATGTTAATCGAATACCAATAAAATCAATAATACATCAACAAGCAACTATAATTTTGTTCCATTCAATTACATTGATATCAATACATCAAAACATTTTGATATCTTAAAAATTCAATTAA
>JAOVVI020010688.1:457-12975 GCA_028571085.2 Nepenthes alata
AGGGACGCAGCGTTCGGGTGAGAGAAGAAGTACGGAGAAATGAGAGGAGAGAGATAGGCAGTAAGGGAAGAGAGAGAAACGGGCAAACGAAGGCTCTCGGGTTCGATTTCGGCTTCGAGTTAGTTGAACAAATCGTAGAACGGGTCAAAACAAGTGCATCCATACCCTCATCTTTAGTTTTCTTGCACTTTTGTTTTATTTATCGGATATCCTTGTTCCAATACCCGATTAAATTTATCCTTCATATTACCAATATTCTATATAAGTTAATTTATTGATTGGATACCCAATTTGGTAGTTTTATATTGATTTTTGTTCGTAAAATCCTAACCCCGTGTCCAAGTAGTTTTGGGCTCCGATTTTGGGGACTTTTGCATAAATTGAAACTAGAATATCATAACCCATATCCTATACAAGTTAATTTATTGATTGGATACCCGATTTGATAATTTTATGTGGATTTTAGTTTGCGAAACTCTAACCCCCCACCCGGGTAGTTTCGGGCTCCCATTTTTTGGGCTTTCATATAAATTCAGACTAGAATATCTTCATCATATCCTATATAAGTTAATTTATCAATTATATACCTGATTTGGTAGTTTTATGTGGTTTTTCATTCGTAAAATCCTAACCCTACGCCCGAGTAGTTTCAGGCTCTGAGTTCTGGGGCTTTTACATAAATTGAGACTAGAATATTATTACCCATATCCTATATAAGTTAATTTATCGATTTGATACATGATTTGGTAGTTTTATGTAAATTTTCATTCATAAAACCCTAACCCCAAACCCGGGCAATTTTGAGCTCTGAGTTTTTGGACTTTTGCCTAAATTGGGACAAGAATATCATTACCCATATCCTATATAAGTTAATTTTTCGAGTGGATACCTGACTTGGTAGTTTTATGTGAATTTTTGTTCGTGAAACCCTATACCCGCACCCAGACCTCGTTTAAGCATATATTTTGAGTTTTATACATAAATTGAATTGAGATTATGATTCCCCATGACATGAATTTGGTAATTTACCCATTAGATGTCCGAATTTTTGAGAATCATCCGATATGCACAATTGGGCACTGTTCACACCCGATTACTAATCATCAGAGCCCATTCAATAAATTTTACATAAATTTCGCATTGTCTAATTATTAATTAAACTGTATATACATTTGCATATGTTTAATTATTATTCCAGAATCATGTTCATTAATCATTTGTGAAGGAAATGTGATCCGAATGCCACTAAAGTTAGAATTGTCTCTCATTGGTAAGAATCTCTATTCTTTCTTATGTTTATGATATTTGTATATGCCAAACGAGTCATGAGAAGATTTAAATTTGAAAGGAATATAAAAATCATACAAATATTTAGAAAAAAATCCATAATTTATTATATGATCGAATTATTCTCCCGGATAGAGAAAATTGTGAAAGTTTGGTGGACCTTTCTTCAAATGAATAAGAAATTATGAAACTATGATCACGAATTTGTGTTACAGAGGTAATACCCATTGGCCTATCATTAGTTTTATAATAGAGACTCAAGAATTATTCTGACCACGTATTATAGCGAATAATACTCTTGGTAAACTTTACGATATTACTGTGAAAGAATAAGAACTACCTCTGGACCACGAGAGATTAGGCTAGCATTTTATTGACCCTATATATCAGGTGATATGTATACCGTTATACCACCTGGTGTTCGGCTTGTCTACAAGCATTATATGAATGGCCCCTCCTCTAGGTCGATAATAAGAGCTCACGGCCTTAAATCATGTGGAGTATTATAATTCTCTCCTCGTCCTCCCGCATCGTTAGCTAGTATGGCCTACAAGCTCTGGTTCACAAATATAAGTAATTATGCATGATCTATATCTCAAAAGAAGAAGGATAAAACGATAAATTTTAATTATATTCCAAAAAATATATTCGATTACGTCTTATGTTTATGCATCCTTCTTATACTCGTATATCCCACTTATGATTTATTCTGCTTGTGTTATTTACCGTTTTGATTATAATGTACTTGTTGAGCTGTTAGCTCACCCTTATTTCTCCTTGTCTCTAATTTAGTACAGGTCTAATATGCCCGATGGGACAGCGTAGATATTTAAAGTGGTCTAGGCTTAGATTTAGAAGATCATGTCAAAGACTTAAAAATTATAGTTTTATTTATGTAATGGAAAATTGTATATATATTTATGTTTCTTTGATAATCTTAATATATATTGTACATATATCTGTTGATTAAATAATCTAATTTTTGCTATCGTTTGGATTTATGTATACTTTCATAGGTTATTGTGGTTTGTAATAGGTATTTAGTGGCATATCTCTTTAGCCGACGTTGTATTCAGATACACGGCATTGGGGCCATAATTTAAATGTGGTAATTGGATCCTGTGTGATTTTTTATGTTGTTATTAAACAGTGTTGGTTGTTGGAATTATTGGATGTATTTTGTTTTATATAGAAGATTGTACAGGTTTTGTGTTGGCAAATGTCCATATTATAGACGAAACTTTGCCAGATTTTTGACCGAAAAATAGGGTCCGTCACAGTTGATATTAGAAAAAAAGATGCATTAAGTTTTATTTGAGTCGTATGCGAAAGTTTAGGATAGATTAAGATTAATCAAATAAGTAGATATAAGCGTAGGATAGTTAAGTTAGATTAGATAGTTCTAGTTATCCTGGTTAGTTAGCTTAGGCTTGAACTAAATTATAGTTAAATAATGAGTTTGGTTGTCCAGCTTACGCATTCTAGTTAGTATCTTAAGAATAGCCTAACCCACATTGCTTTGCCTTCACATAGGATATTAGTAGCCGCTATGGCTCCTAGACAAAGATCTATTTGTGATAGTATCCGACCGTGAGGTCGAAAGGAGCTGTAGGGAGGCATCTTAAGGTTTGAATTTAATTGGTGCCGATTTAGTATTTGAATTGATCAATATTGATTCGAGAACTATGTTCATTGATTTTGGTTCGAAGTTTAGGGACATCGGCTCTGGCTTGAGGTTAAGATGACTTAGAGTCAATTCTGGTGTAGGAAATCCAAGGACGTCGATTTCTAATCGATTCAGTAATGATTAAATGCCTAAATTTTTGGGTGACTCGGATCCTATAGGGGTTGAGATATGGGTCCTAAGAATTAAGATAGCAATAATAGTGATCCAATGTTCGGAAGAAGATAAGGTAGTATTGCCCCATGTAAGATAGGAGGTGAAATCGACCTTGGGTAGTTGACGTGAAAAGGATCATGGGTCTCGAGAATAAAGAGATATCACCGGATATGTTCATGGATTATTTATGGATGAATGTATTGTTTCAGTGGGATTTTCAGAAACAGGCTTCGAATGTGGATGGTTTGGCCGCATGATTAGGGATTGCCCTTTTCCCATGAGTCAGGCAGTGGAGGAGCCCAGTACCTTGGATCAGGGCTTCGCAGTGATGGCACGAAGTGTAGAAGTGTTGTCCATCGTGGCGGGAGATAAGACTCCCAGATCTTGATGTTTTGATATATGAATTACTTTGGGATCAAGAGTCTATGTTTTATTAGTGTTCCTAAACTTATTCATTTATTTGAGAATCGTAGGTCATATAATAGCAGTATTGAGGTCTACAACATTTTCTCAGGTTTATTGATATAATCGATTGGGCTGATTGAATTGCCTTGTGGTGCTAAGGCTCGATATGACATTAATGGTGTCTTGATTGGTGAGTTGCTATGCTAGCATGAATTGTGATATGATACTTGCCATCAAGTTATAAAATTTTAAATATGAATCATAGATGTTGGAGTGACGACAATATAGTGTCATTTTGCCTATAAGTCGCTCAACGAACATAAGTGCCAAGCTTCGTTAGCATGCAAGACTACACTTGAGCATTGTTTTGTGGTCAATAAGGAGATTCGGCTGTGTAAGTATCTGAGGATATTTCTTAGAGGAAAGGATTAGCCGAATCACCTCTTGATCGTTAAATTGATGACTGCTGTAGAGTTGTGCCAGGATTGGCACCAAATTTTGAGGACTCTATGTGGAACCGATGAAGCATCGACTAAGTATTTTGTCGGGAGGTACTTCAGTTCTTTTGGGATGGCCTCATTAATGAATTCTTAAAATTAATGGAGTGTGCGAACCCTATTTTCGGATCATATCTTAGATTAAAAAAGACAGTTAGCTGTGTGCCCGAGTATGAAAGGAATAAGGAGAAGTGTTATGTTGGGCATGTGATTTCTCTGATAGCAAGAGTGTGATTCTTTAGAGTTTGGAACGATGGCTAATTTGGGGAAGGATTGACTGATGTCACGATAGTGTGTGATTTTCTTGGGTATAATTGAACCCAAAAAAGTAATCCGATAATTATTTCTCGAGGATTGTGGCACCCTGAAGCGTTTGGCATAAGACAATCAGTATCCGTCGGAATGGGCCACGCGAGGGTAGCCTTTAAAGAATTAAGAATTAGATGTTAACCTTATTATTTGGGTTGATCCCTAATGGTCTAGTAAGTTATGGTAGAAGGTGATCCTTCTAAGGAAGCTCTAGGATTATGTTTCTCATGACTTGTATGGGTGGTTACCCATGGTTAAATGGGTAAAAAGCCTATGATCGAAATTACCCCACCCATAGTTCGACGTTAGCCATTGTGGTCCTTGTTTTGAGGATTTATAGGTGTTATTTATAGAGATAGTTTTTGTTTAATGATCCTAATGGACTGAGGGGTCGTCTCGTAGGAGGAGATGGCCATGCGACCATACAAATGGGTTAATCTATTTAAGGATTAGAAGGTGCATTTCAATATCCTTCAAGGAAGGTGAACAGTATTGCTAATAATCGGACGCCATGAATTTTCGGTTGGGATATGTCTTGATGCTCCATAGGAGGTGTTTTAGGATGAATCTCGAGTGGCTTCTAATATTTAAATAAATAGGATGCTTTACTTTGGATTTTAGGAGGAAGAGTGTGCTAGCCTAAGGATTTTGAAACTTTGGAAAGAGAAGCTCTCATCATTTCGGTTTCAAGGATGTTAGGGTAGCAAGAGTTATGATGTTATTTGTTGATTGTGGATTTGGATGGCATAGATGGCCCATTCATCATGGTTTGGATGATACGTTTGGATAGAATAAGTTGGCTCGTCGGTATGCTGATAGGGTGATAAGTTTAGTAAGTATTTGAATTTGAGGCTTTTGAGTGATTGCTTCAATTAGTTTCCTAGATTAATCGTAATCTAAGGATATTGGGTTTTGCCTTAGCATATCGACATCCTTAGGATTTTCTTAAATTTATACTTGCAAGGTAACCTAGGTATTTAATATGAAACAATAGACATAAGTTGCAAGAAGATTTCAGCGTGCTAATAAATGGATTAATCAGAGTTTCACAGTGGAAATGTGGTGAACCCACATATTTTAAGGTTCAATTTGAGGTTCAGAAGGAATGATCATTCTCGAGGCTTAGGAGGTATTAAGGTGAGAGCATGTTGGTTTGTTTGAGATTTTATATTAAGTCAGAGAGGTAGTCAACAATTAGGCATACCTTTAAATTTGGGTAGATTATTGTAATGTCTCTCATGTACTGATAATTGAGGAAGTAGGTTATGATCGAGTTTAACCATTGTGGGAGATTAGGGATTGTCGTATAATAAGGTTTCAATCTTGATTTTAAATAAAAGGCATTAGACGTTGAGGATAATGATGATTAGAATAATTAAGGTTCGTTAGAAATAATCGTCTCTCCAAGAAAGTGATTTGGGAGTTTGGAGACGAAATCTGGAAGGACTATATCCATATTGTTAAATTTTAATGTTCGTTAAATTTCGTGGATGAAATTTTTATAAGTGGGGGAGAATGTAATATCCTAAATTTTTATCCGATTTAATTGAAATTATTTATTATTATTTTAGGTAATTTGGGTGTGATAAAAATAAATTAAATACTATAAAATTTTGGAGGATATTTAGATTTATCAGGCCGGTACCAAAAATGTGCCAGTTTGGTTGCTCGAGTATCGATTTGGGTTTTGAAATAAATAAAAAATATTTATATATAAATAATAATAATAATAATAATAATAATAATAATAATAATAATAATAATAATAATAATAATAATAATAGAGGAAGGGAAGCAGCGTTCAGGCGAGAGAAGAAGTAGGGAGAAAGGAGAGGAGACAGAAAGGGAGGAAGGGAAGAGGGAGAAATAGGCAAACGAAGGCTTTCAGGTTCAATTCTGACTTCAAGCTAGTTGAAGACATCGTGGAATGGGCCGAAACAAGTACATCCACACCATCATCTTTCGTTTTCTTACACTTCTGTTTCATTTTTATTCGGTATCATCGTTTCGATACCCTATTAAATTTATACTTTATATTACACATATCCTATATAAGTTAATTTATTGATTAAATACCCAATTTGGTAGTTTTATGTAGAGTTTCGTTTGCAAACTCCTAGCCCCATGCTAGGGTAGTTTTGGGTTCCGATTTTTGGGATTTTTATATAAATTAGGATTAGAATATCATTATCCATATCTTATATAAGTTAATTTATCGATTGGATACCTAATTTGGTAGTTTTATATAGATTTTTGTTTGAGAAACCCTAACCCCGTGCCCGGGTAGTTTCAAGCTCCAATTTTTAGGGCATTTATATAAATTGATACTAGAATATTATTACTCATATCTTATATAAATTAAGTTATCAATTAGATACTCGATTTGATAGTTTTATGTGGATTTTCATTCACAAAATCCTAACCCCACATCCCGGTAGTTTTGGGCTCCGATTTTTGGGACTTTTGCCTAAATTGGTGCTAGAATATTATTACCCATATCCTATATAAGTTAATTTATCAATTGAATATACAATTTGATAATTTTATGTGAATTTTCGTTCGTGAAACCCTAGCCTCGGGTCCGAATAGTTTCGAGCTCTGATTTTTGGGGCTTTTGCATAAATTGGGACTAAAAAATCATTATCCATATCCTATATAAGTTAATTTCTTGATTGGATATCCAATTTGGTAGTTTTATGTGGATTTTCGTTCGCAAAATCCTTGACCCGCGCCCGGACGTCGTTTAAGTATATATTTTGAGTTTTATGCATAAATTGAATTGAAATTTTAATTACCCATGACTTGAATTTAGTAATTTACCCATTAGATGTCCGAATTTTTGAGAATTATCTGATATGCACAATCGGGTACTATTCACATGCGATTACTGTTCATCAGAGCCCATTTGGTAAATTTTGTATAAATTTTACATTGTCTAATTGTTAATTAAGCTGCAAATACATTAACACAATTGTTATTTCAGAATCATGTTCATTAATCAATTGTGAAGGAAATGTGATTCAGAAATCTCTAAAGTTATAATTGTCTCTTAGTGGTAAGAATCTCTATTCTTTACTATATTTATGATATTTGTATATGCCAAATGAGTCACAAGAAGACTTAAATTTGAAAAGAAAATAAAAATCGTACAAGTATTTGGAGAAAAATTAACAATTTGTTATAGGATTGAATTATTTTTCTGGATGGAGAAAATTGTGAAAGTTTGATGGGCCTTCCCTCAAATGAATAAGAAATCATAAAATTATAACCATGGATTTATATTATGAAGGTTATACCCCTTGGCCTATCATTAGTATTACAATAGAAACTCAAGAATTATTCTGACTGTGTATTGTAGCGGGTAATACTCTTGACAAGCCTTAAGATATTATTGTGGGAAGACGATGACTGCCGCTGGACCGCGGAAGGTTAGGCTAGCGTTTTATTGGCCCTGTATATCGAGTGATAGGTATACCACTATGCCACACAGTGTTCGGCCTATCTACATACATTATATGGATGGCCCCTCCTCTGGGTAGATAATAAGAGTTTAAAGTCTTAGATCGTGTGGAGTATCATAATTCTCCCCTCGTCTTTCCACATCATTAGCTAGTACGGCCTACTAGCCCTGGTACGCAAATATAAGTAATTATGCATGATATGCATTACAAAAGAAGAAAGATAAAACGTGAAAAGTTAATTATGTTCCAAAAGGTATATTCGATCACATTTTATATTTATGCATCATCGTTATGCTCATATATCCCACTACTGTTTTATTCTACTTATATTGTTTACCGTCTTGATCATAATGTACTTGCTGAACTATTAACTCACCATTACTTCTTATCTCAAGTTTAGCACGGTCTGATATACCTGATAGAACAGTATAGGTATTCGAAGTGGTCTAGACTTGAATTTGGAAGATCATGTCAAAACTTAGAAATTGTAGTTTTATTTATGTCATAAAAAATTGTATATATATTTATATTTCTTTCAGAATCTTAGTATATATTATACATATATCTGATGATCAAATAGTCTAGTTTTCACTGTCGTTTGGATTTATGTATACTTCTACAGATTATTGTGGTTTGCAATAGGTATCTAGTGGCATCTCTCTTTCGTCGACGTTATGTTCAGATACACAGCATTGGAACCACAATTTATATATGACAATTGGATCCTATGTGATTTATTATGTTGTTGTTGAATAATGTTGATTTTTAGAATTATTGGATGCATTTTATTTTATATAAGAGATTGTATATGTTTTGTATTGACCGATATCCATATTACAGATAAAATTCTGTCAAATTTTTGAAAAAAAAGTATAGTCTGTCACACACCGTAAAATTTGTGAAGAAGTACAATGATTGATAGATCCTATCACGTCATACGTTATTATTTTTTAATTAAATATTATTATCATGTTAATTATGTGATAAACTCTCTTATTATATACAGGACCCTTAATGATACCACAACATTGGTGGTGCTAGCATCGTACTGTTGATTACATTTTCGGATCTTGATCAAGAAAGATGCTGCTAAATCTCAAATACATCTCATAAAAATTTTACAAAAGCATACATGATAACCATAAATATTTGCGAAAACTCTAATATTCCATACATATTACATTCCTTGAGAAACCTACAAAGTTTATAGATTTACATAATCACTTAGCTCAAAACTAAATAAATCATTTCTAAATATAACATAATAACTATCTAAATCACTACTCCTATTCATTAGGCATAAACTCCTGTGTAACATTTGGAGGGTAAGAAAATGGCAAAAGAATGAGCTAAGTGTTTAGTAAGAATATTATAATCAAGGACATGCAAATCTTTACTGATAATATATCATATAGAGAAATAGGAATCGTGATACAAGTAAAAATATATATACATCTTCAGAAAATATTTTCATGATACATTTAACTTTTTTTTTCTTATATATTTTTCTTTTTATTTACCAGTACATTTTATTTTTTTCATATCTTAAAGAATTAGGGCTAGTATACCTTACCAACTAATGGAACGATTAATCGAAGAAATGATCATGTTAGTCCACATAATTTAAGGTCATATCTTCCATAATACATCATGAGGAATGATGGTACATGCCTATTTTATCCCGGTAGATTGGGCCAAAAGCCACCATTATTTTTCCGTGATGCTAGGGACAGTTTCTTAATTTTTACTGTAATATTTTAAAGTATGTCAGGGAATATTACCATTTGAAATATAATCTTTGATTCGGTCTCCTTTCTTTTCAAAAATTCTTAGTGGAAGCTTCCATACTTATTCTTGCTTCTTCTTCTGGATTTTCTTATCTCTCAAAAAATATTTAATTTCATGATATCATATATGTTTCAACTCATACATAACTTAGCATATAAATACATAATAAAATCATAAATACATAATAAAGTCATAATAATGCATTACATCAAAATAAAGTCAAATAAATTTTTACTTGTGGTGGACTAATTTTTTAAACATTATATATCTCATATTCTGATTCATTAATTCATAAATAACCGATTTATCTACTGAACCAGTTTTTCATAGATTATCAACCGCTTCAGCCATAACCGGTTCACTAAACTAGTTCGGCTTCTTTATATCATTTTGTCGGTTTTTACCACGTGAGCCGGTTCCCAACATGTATAAATTAAATGGCCGGTTCTTCATTTTACGGAGCACATACATGAACCGGTTCATTTAATTTAATCATATACTAGACTCTTAGCCGGTTTGCTGAAACCTGTTCAATACCACTTTCAGTAGTCAGTTCACATAATGGTCAGTTAGTTCACTTGTTATTTAGTCGATTTACTATCCTAACATGCCATATATGACCGGTTTAACAATAAATATTTTGCCGGTTCATATAGATTTATCAAAAATGCTAAATTGGTGCAGCGGCCGGTTCATGCATAGCATCCGGTTTTAGCACCGGTTTAGTGGCCAGTTCACCATATAAAATTATTCCCACTATATTTTCAAAATCAGCACATAATTTTGGACAACTTCATGTGAAATTTCTAATTTTATTATTGTTCGGTTCAAAGTTATATACTAATTACTGATGCTAAAATTTACTTATAGCCGGTTTAGTGACACTTAATTTTCATTGGGCTGAACTGGTCAGATTTTCAAAAAGAATTTCAACACCAATTTTATGACATATAGCCGGTTCATTAAAGTTTCATAATTAATTTTTATAAAGCTTGAACCGGTCAAAGACTTAGTAAAAATATCAGCTGAACATTAGCATCAACACCTAATCTGTTTTCAACCGGTTCAAGCTATAGATCGATCCTTCTTCATTGAACCGACTAGTTTTATGTGAAATAATTTTACTATGAAAATATGATGATTTAGTCAACTTCTTAAAGTATTTATATAAAAAATTTTATGACATGAATTTATCAAATATAGGATGTAAAAATTAAGACATCAGCATGGTACAACAATCTGACTCTCATAGGACATGATACTAATTTTTGCCTAATCTAGCATGATTACAGCATGATTTTAGAGTATTAGAATGACAATACTCGAAGATAACACCAAGAATTTAATAGAAAATGAAGGAGATAATTGTATTCTTGTCTAATTAAACTGGAGACTTAATCTGAACTTTCACACGCACACAACTGATTTTCTTTCTCTCGGTTTTCTCTGGTTTTCCTTTGTTTTCCTCCTGGTTCTTTTCTTCTTTCTTTATATTTTACCTAATTTATTAACGTATTGATTAGCTGAGTCATTACTTGGGATCAAATTGAGGCTGCCACCTACCCAAATTGCTGTCAAAATATAAGCAAATCCCTTTGCTTAATCAGCTTCTCATTCAGCTGATCTGCTAGCTTTCAAATTCTCTACTTAGCAATGTATTATTGGTGGCTAAATTGACACTTGTTTAGCTTTCTTAATTGCCCAGTGTCTTTCCTCAAAATGGTGCCAATTATCATATTAATTTATTAGTAATTAGAGTAAGTGGAGGTTAGTGGGGTTAAGGCCGTGTTCTTCCTTTTCCTATTTCCAATTTTTGAAATTCATCCCCCATCTAAATTTGGCTAAGTGTAGATTGGCTAAGTACGTGTCGTGTGTGTTCTTTAAATTAATTTAGGTATGTGTCGTGTGTGTGTGTTCCTCAAATGTTAGCCAAATTTTAATTATGCTGAATTTTTTTAAAGTTGTGTTGGCCGGCCCCCTTATTTCCTTTCATTACTTCAAATTTCTAAGTGTTTAAGCCCCAATTGTGTTGTTGCCGGTCCCTTTTCCTAATATAATTAAGCTATAAATTATGTTATGCTGCTAACCGGATAATATGGCAGCTTTCAAGCTGCTCTCATATCAACTGTATTACTAATTTTATCATCCAAATCTAAATTGGTTACAAAATCGAATCTATCGATTAAAATTTATACTATTACGGCATCCCGAATTAAATCTCAAATTTTCGGACTCAATATAATTATCAGAATTAAATGTATGTATGAAGTTCAATCCTTATAAATCTACGGCAATATTTCTTATCAGCAACCCACAAAAATGTAAGCCATGCAGGTGACGTGGCCATTTAAGCAATGGAGGTTCGATATACTCGGCCTATTTTTTATCACATCCGAGCAGAGAAAATTCATCATTATCAATATTGACTACTTCATGAAGTGGATTGAAGCCTCCCAACTAGGTCGGATTACCTAGCAAAATGCAACGAAGTTCGTTCGGCAGAGTATCATTTATAGATTTAGGATTTTTGAAGTCATAGTGACCGACAAGCACTTCACCAAATACTGTTCAAGTTTACGCATCAGGCTGATTTAGACTTTTGTCACGTATCCTCAAGCGAACGGGTAAGTGGATGTCATGAATTGGACCCTACTGCATGAGCTGAAGATGAAACTAGAAGCACGAGGGTCTCCTAGGCAAATGAACTACCTTTCGTATCGTGGTCGTATCAGACGACACCGAAGGAGCCTACCTGTGAAACACTCCTTAGTCTATGTTATGAGATTGAAGCGGTCATCCAAATAGAGATCAAACTACCCAACCTCAAGGTTGAAAGTTTCAATCCGTTCAACATCTCCCAACGTCTTAGAGAGCATCTCGATTTACTTAAAGAAGCCTAAGACGTCACCAAGATATGGACGGTCACCTATC
>JAOVVI020010689.1:0-12974 GCA_028571085.2 Nepenthes alata
GCTCGAAATCGGCTTCAGACAAGCCGTTCGTGGCTCGGCGGCTTGATCGGCTCAAGTCGGCTCAGTGGCTTGGGCCGCCGGCTTGGGCCGGCTCAGTGGCTGAAGCCCACAGCATACACAATCACCCGACCAAGCATAATTTTTTTTTGCTAAATTTCTCTCATGTCATATTTGATTGCAAGAATCAAATATTAAATCAAAGTTAAAACAACATAGAGTAACTGTTTCTCTTTCCCTTTTCTAAATTTTTAGTTTCAATATGGAGAACGGACCTTTCTACTTTGTTTTAAATGCAACTCTAGGTATATATTATAAATATGTGTGATGAAAATTTGAGCATTCTCTTACAAATTTCGATCAATGGGTAACATATTAATACTAAATCGTTAGGAAGTCACATACAATGGATAACATTAATATATTTTCGGACTTCCTCTAAGACTTTAGAGCTTGTCCCCCAGCAAGCATCACTAATATAACTAATTAATATTTTACTATATTGTCTTAAATTGAACGTAGATTTGGCTAACTTGTTTTACTTACGAGGACAAATACGTACCGGGAATATGCAACCAGCAATTTTAGAATGGGGATTTGCACTTTCTGATTCCTCACTTGAGATTATACCCTTAACATGTAATTATCGTAGAAATTTCTAATCTATTTGCTATTTTTGATTTGTTAATTATAGACAAGGAAGAAAGAGGAAAAAGGAGCCATTTCAAAGTGAAGCTAAGGGCAATGGAAGCAGTTGCTTCAGAGGTTGCAAATAAGGCAGCCGGGAGCTGTTTTGATTGGGCCACTACTCAGATCAACGAAGGGCTATCTTATATTCAAAAGTACAATGACAATGTTGAAAAACTTCGTATTAAACGTCATGAGCTAGGCAATTTGATACTCGAAATAGAAGAACTGGTGAAGGCTGGTGAAAGAGAACTTAAGAAGCCTACTCCAGCAGCTGTTGCTTGGCTAGAAGATGCGAAGATATTTTTGGCAGACGATGAATGGAATGACTATATGGATGAAAAAACGATCAGGGAAAAGGTCAAATGTTGCTTCGGCTTACTAAATTGGAATTTGAAGTACCGCTATCTTGTGAGCAAGAGGGCTAAAAAGAAATCCAAGATCACTGAAGAAAAAATCAAGAAGATGGAAGACTACGGCTCAAGAGCAATAACTCTACCGGGGGAACCATTAAAGTTGGGATCCATGCCAACTGCGTACTCCAAGAGCTTAGCTTCTAGGGAATCGACTCTCAAGGAGATAATGGAGGCTTTAAAAGACAAGGAAGTTGGTGTAATTGGCATTTACGGGATGGGAGGCGTTGGGAAGACAACATTGATTGAAGAGATTGCTAAGCGAGTGGAAGCTGATGGATCGTTCAGTGAAGTAGTGAGAGTAGATGTGTCACAAGCTCCAAATGTTTCAAAGATGCAACAACAGATAGCAGAGAGAATTGGCTTACCATTAAAAGGTTCCAATATTGAGGGTGAAAGGGCACTCAAGATACACAAGCGGCTAAGTCACAATGAGAGAGGTAATCAGATGTCCAAAAATGGGGGGAAACAGGCATTTGTGATACTGGACAATATTTGGAACAAGCTTGACTTGAATAAAGTCGGAATTCCTGACGATTGCAAAATAGTTTTGACTACCAGAAGTGAACACGTGTGCCGTGAGATGGGTGCCAATAAGAGATTTGAACTACGGGGCTTGAATGACACAGAAGCTATGGAGTTATTCTTGGAAAGAGCAGGGCGCCCACGAGATCATGATGATGGGTACAAATCTGTTACGGAGGAATTGGTGAAGAAGTGCGGAGGTTTGCCGCTCGCAATTGTTGCCCTGGCAGACGCATTAAAAAATTGCGATTTGTCGGATTGGAAACATGTTGCTGACAGACTAGGGAAGGCAATTTCAGTAAGAGTTGGAGGGCCTATGGAAGAAAACGTGCATCCCATCTTAGAGTGGAGTTACAATTTCATAAGCAAGGAGGAAAAGAAGAAGTTCTTCTTGCTTTGTTGCCTATTTCCATTGGATTCAAGTATAGCCATTCAAGACTTGATGAGATACGGGGCTGGCTTAGGCCTGTTTCAATATATGAATTCGCTGAGTGAAGCACTAGAGCAAGCAAATTCATGGGCTAAAGAACTCAAATCATCATCCTTATTGCTGGAGGCTGAGGATGAACAGCATGTCAAGATACAAGACGTTGTTCGAGAGGCTTCAATGTTTATAGCAACCAAAGGTACATACATACTCTCAATGGCTGCCTAAATCTGGGTTGTTTCCTTCTTGTAATTAGTTCACTCGATGGATACCAATTGATAAATGATGCCTTTTTTATATGTGCGTGGAAGATTTGGTTTTCTTTAACTACATATTGAATGACCTCACCTAACCCCTAACCCTATTTAGCGATTCCCAAATTATACTTTTTTTCAAAAACTCTGTTCAATGTCAATTTATCTAAATTAAAGTCAATAAATCTCCTTTTTGACTGCTCGGGTTATTCCTTTTTTTAAAGATTCGGTTACATTGTGGTCACAATCATCATATCTGTATACTTTAAAATTCACAATATAACTTCTTGACTATTGATGTGGTAGGAGGCAATGTCTTTCAATTTGGATCATTTCCTCGATTTCTAATGGAGAAGACTTTTGAAACTTACACAACCATCTCAATGACGTCTGGCGATAATCATGAACTTTTGAGTCAGTTCGAATTTCCCAAGCTAGAAATGTTGCTATTGAAAGGCAGTCAGCCATCTGATAAGTTTCCGGATAACTTCTTTCAAGGGATGAAAAGTCTCAAAGTCTTAGTTATCTCGAACATGAAATTCCAAACATTACCGTCTTCAATCACTCAGCTAAAGAATTTACGGACCTTGCATCTAGAATACTGTGAGTTAAGTGACATTTCCGCAATTGCCTCGTTGGTTGATCTTTTATTGCTTAGCCTGCGTGAATCCGAGATAGATGAGTTGCCCAAAGAGTTGGAGAAATTAGGCAAGTTCAAATTGTTAGATTTGACTGGGTGCTTGATGCTTCAAAAAATCCCTGCTGGTGTGATCTCTAGGCTCACTAATTTGGAATGGCTCTATATGGTGGGTAGTTTTTCAAGGTGGCACTCCGACAACTTTGAATCGTCCTCAAATGAGGATAAACCAGATGATAATAAAGAGATGGCAAGCTTGATTGAGTTGAAATCCCTATCTTACTTGGATGTGTTGCAAATGCAAGTTTCAGAAATTGATTTTCTACCCAAGAATTTACTCTTTCCTAATCTATCACGGTTTTCGATATCTATTGGCTATGAATCTATCGGCTCTTATTATTACATCTACTCAAAGTTTTTGTTCTTGAGAGGAATTGATGCCAGAAGCCCCCTTAAACAATGTATTAATTGCTTACTCAAGGAAACGGAGCATTTATCACTAGAAGGAATAAGTGGATTGAAAAATGTGGTGGATAGCTTGGACAAAGATGGCTTCTTAAATTTGAAGAGCCTTCTTGTTCGTGAATGCAGTGATATGGAACATATTGTCACCGCGAATGAGTTGAATAAAGATGGCAGTGCATTTCCAAAATTGGAGGAGTTAACTGTCAAAGGAGGAATTGTCGAAGGAGAAATGGACAACTTGAAAGTAATATGTCATGGACCCCCTTCGCATTATTCCTTTCATCATTTCAAGGTGTTGAAATTGTCTAATCTCGGAGGCCTTCGGAATTTTTGGGACGATAAGGACATGCACAGTAATCAACCCTTCTTCAATGAAAAGGTACGTCATGTTGTTAATTATTATTTTCTTTTTATTTACTTTTTCACTTATTATTATCACTATTATTTTTTACTTACTAGTGTGATTATTTTATGATGCTTACAAATATGTATCGTGGTACATATTTGGCAATTGGCTCTACATTTCAGACAACAAAATTCCAAAGATGCTGAACATAGAAAAAAAGTTGGATAATTTTTTAGAAATTAATAAATTAAAAAATTATTTTTCTACAATTTCATATAAAATTCAGTAAATTTGATATTACTGATTGGTTATTCTTTTATAATAATATTATGATTATACTTAAACTGGCAATGACATAATAATTATTGCGTGACTGCAATTTGAAGAGAATTTAAAAAATAAAAAATAAAATAAAAAGTTGAAATGCTAAAATATGTGTTGACTTGAGAAAATAAAAGCAACGGGAAAACATGTGTCGGCCTCACTCATATGGACAGGGGATCCTGCACTGAAGAGTAAGTTTCGTCCTAAAAACAGTATTTTTTTTTTTTAGTTTTCAAATTTCACAAAAAAAAAATTACTGTTTTTGGGGAAAAAATCACAGGATCCCCATCCCCCTCACCCATGGGGCCTTGAAGGAAGGGAGGTTTTGAGGATGGCAGCCAGCGTGGGGGAGGCTGGGATGATGGTTGAGGCAATTGGAGCTTGAGAGTGTAAAGACGTTTATTTTTTTTAATTTTTTAAACCTTACTTTCTATTTGTTTTAAATTTTTTTAAATAGTATTTAAGTCTTTTAATATATGGGCATTCTGAAGATTACAAAATAGGATATATTTTTAGCTTTATTTTCAAATTTTAAAAACATAGATATATATATTTGTATAAATATAATTACCGTGGACTAAGAAATTATGAATGAATTTAGAAACACTTTGAAAAGTTAGATGTATATACTTTTTACCATTAATTAATTAATTAATGCTGGTTGCATCAAAAGGTATGCAAATAAATAATTAGGACACATTGGCAGCAAGTGAACTGAAATATCAACTAAGCATCTGGATTCTCAATTGATAAAGTTTTTATTTTAAACTTTCATAGCCTATTACTACTAATACATCATATAAACCAAGAGGATGGATTAACAGGAAAGTAGTGAGTGAATGAATAATAAACAAAATGACAAATTTAAAAACTACAGCTAAGAAATTAACACAATACTGATATAATACTTTGCAGATGAAATTTCCTACCCTTGAAGAATTGGAAATTCAATACGTAGGTGGCATCGTGGAGCTGTGGAATTTGTTGGATGTTGAAGAAAAGGTTCCAGCATTCCCAAGATTAGTCAATTTAAGACTTCATGAACTGCCCGAGTTGAGGAGCATTTGGAGGAGCAAGGATATTATTATACATCGAAGTTTTCGAAGCCTAAAGAGTTTAAAAGTTTCTGATTGTCCAAAACTAGAGATATTATGTCCTTTTTCTGTAGCCGCATCCCTTGAACAACTTGAGACCCTGAATGTTGATCAAAATAAGAATATGAAAGAGATCATTGCAAAAGAAACCGGAGAGATGAAGAACAATGACACAGGGATGACCGTATTCCCCAAGTTGCGGAATATGGAATTGCAGAGCCTATCCAATCTAAAATGTTTCTTCGGAGGGAGTGCCAAGCTTGTATTCCCATCCCTAAAAAGTATCGATTTTCGGGAGTTGGATAAAATGGTGACATTTATCAGCTCAGAATATCCAAGAGATTCAGATGCATTATTCAATGACAAGGTATATAATATATATGCAGTATTAATTTTTAATAATTTGTATTTTCATCCTTTTTGTGCTCATTTAATTTAGAGTATCGACTAAAAGAATCTGCCTATATATCTTTTTTATTTTGTTTAATATAGACGGTAAAAAATATTGGTATTCATGAAATATTACAATATGGAAGTTATAGCCACTAGTAATTGACGAATTATTTTCCTCCAGAATTTAATAATACGGCTAAAACTCAATAAGGAGTCAAATCTCTCTCCAAAATAATTTTATCTTAGAGCAAAAGTTAAAAAAGAATATACTAAGAAGATATCAAACTGAATTTTATATTTAATTTCATTTGAATTTATAACTGTTTATTGTAAAATCTATAATTACACATTTAAGTAATTAATTATTTCCCTAATACGATGACTTGCATTTAAAGTCTAGCAATTTTCCTAATCTTAACCGCTCTCACACCAACTCCCTTTCTTCCCTTTTCTCTATATAATACTATTACTAATCTAAATGCTTGAAATACAAATTTTAATTTTAACCCTGTCAACGTCAAATATCAAATAATCTACTTTCATTAGAATTTCAAAGCACAACTACGTCTTGCACATTATCTTATTTCAAATATTAGGTTACCCTATTAGGATGACACTATATAAACATTATTGTATGTAAAGACAATTTTTCCTGATTACTATTGCACATTTATTGATGGGTGAATACATGTCATGAGATTAATCAATAATGTAGCACATGTAGGTGTTGTGTGAAATTTTGTTTTCGTAGGGTGAAATACTGTAACTCAAAAAATATCTCGTTTGAATTGTATAGAAAAAAAATAAATAATTATTTATTCGATAATTTTTTTATTTTTTTAAATTCGTTTGACCTGATTAATTAAATAAAAAGTATCACTTTATTTATAATAAATGCAGGTTGCTTTGCCGGCTATAAAAGAGATCTACATGCGTGATGTAAATGGACCGAAAGAGATATGGGGTAGCCACCTTGACACCGAGTCATTCAACAAGCTAGAGAGTCTCGTGGTGTTTTTTGGACCGAAAGAAGCTACAAAAGTTTTTTCATTAGATGCAATCAGACAGATGCGGAATCTAAAAGAACTCCATCTGAAGTATTTTCAGTTAGCTAAGGAGTTCATTGAACACGCAGAATTTTACAATGATGGCATTGAAAATTCAACATTATCACTTCCTCAGTTGAGAAAACTTACAATGAACTCATTTCCTCTGTTGAAACGGATTCCATGGAGAGAACTCACACTCCAAGACCTACGTTACCTGAAAATATGCCAAGTTAAGGGTTTGTCCTATTTATTTCCAGCTTTCGTAGGCAGAAGGTTGGTGAACCTTGAAGAACTTGATGTAATTGATTGTCAGATGATGGAAGAAATAGTTGGGGGAGAATCGGGGGATACAAATACCGTTGAAGTCAATGTTGTATTCCCTCACCTAAACATTCTAAGACTTTGTAATTTACCGGCGCTTCGGAGTTTGAGCTCAGATAACGTGATAATAGAATTTCCATCAATTATAGAAGCGGCCTTTGTCGGATCTCAAAAATCAATTCCATTGGATTTGCTCCAGAAGCTGCATCATGCGAAAGAACTTAAATTGGAGGGATGTGAAATTCCATTAGTATTATATGATCTCGAAGGACGTGCTTCCACAATTCTTCCTCGGCTAAGAAATTTGAAGCTGTCCAACGTATACAATTTGCAAATGATTCCGTGGAAGATTTTTCCAATTGAAAATCTGCATTATTTACAGATTTTCTTTACTCATGGGCTGAAGTTTCTTTTCCCAGCCTCCTTGGGTAGTAAGGGATTTGCGCAACTTGAAGAAATTCACATAAGGAGCTGCAAAGACATTGCACAAGTGCTTGCACAGGAAAGCACTGATGATACATCTAATAATACAGCTTCAACTACAATTGTATTTCCTCGTGTAAAAATCATAAAACTTTCTGATTTAGGAAGCCTACGCAGTTTCAGCTCTGAGAACTACAAAGACTTGGAATTTCCATTATTGGAAGAAGTGTGGATTCATAAATGTCCAATGATGGAAACATTTTCACGTGGATCTCTCAGCACACCAAGGCTACGCAAAGTCCAGATAGAACGGAGATATAAAAAAGAGCATCTTGATCTCAATGCGATTATCAAAAACAGGTACGTGAAGTATTCTTATTAATAAATCTTTAATATATCATTTTCAATCCACTTGCACCGTTATACAATATTTTTCTCCTTTTTGTTTTATTTTTTAAAAAATGAGTGGTTGCATCATGCAACTATTAGGATTTTAGATGTTGCATGGGCAACCTTAAACACTGGTCCCGCACCTGGGCCTGGACAAGTTATATATTCTCCACAAATTCCTCCACCTCTATAATTTATACCATTACTCACGATGGGGCTAAATGACTGTTTTGGCATTGTTTTTCTTTTTTCCCCAAATGTAGGAGGAGGTTAGTGTCTTTTCATATATAAATATATTAATTTCGAAAACCACCGAGAATGGATATTAAGTAGATTTAATCCAATTTTTTTTATTCTCTTACTGTTTGCTCATTTTTTTACCCTCGTCATTATTTTTGTGGTGTGTTTAATGATTAAATCATATATTTTTTTTAAAAAAATTATACTGGCCTATAAACGTCTTTTATTTAAGCATGCAAAAGAGATGAAAACGGAGAGAGAAGCAAACACTTATGGAAGAAACACAAAAAATTAAAAAAAGTGAGAATAGAAAAAATATAAAGAATGAAAGTTTTTATAATTTTTTGAGGTCATTAATACTTTGGATGAAGCCCATTGATGGAAGAGCTAAAGATATACTTCCTCTGTTTTATTATATCAAGGGTATTATTTGACAAGTAAAATATTTAAATCGACTATAACTATTTATTTGTCATAAATTACGTTTATATGAAATTTTTTTTCTTTATTTTGACGCTTATAAATGCACAACGATTTTGCTATACAGGAGAGAAGAAAGGACGGACGAAGAAATACCGAGGCACTTTCGGTGGTATGGTTGTGATTTATTTCATTAGAAATTATTAATAGTTTAAATTGATTTATAAATTTCTATGGTGTTTTTCATTGGAAAACAAAATAAAGATAAATTTATCAAAATCAGATGTACACTAAAGGATAACGCAATTAGCCATTAGTCTTTACGGATTCGTGTTTTACTATGTTTTGAGTCTTATCTCTTTTTTTTTTTTTTTTTTGATCATTAGTCTCCTATGTTAAATAAAAATATATATATTCTGGATGTTCCAAATCTTATCTCATTTTTATAATTACTCGAGGTTATTTAATATTCTGGATGAGGCCTATTGATGGAGAAGCTAAAGATATACTTCATCTGTTTTATTATATCAAGTGTATCATTTGACTAGTTAAATATTTAAATCAACTATAACCGTTTTTTTCATAAATTACACTTATATGAAATTTACTTTTTTTTTATTTCGAAACTTACAAATGTACAATACGGTTTTGCTAAGCAGGAGAGAAGAAGATACAAGTGGGGAAGACACAGAAATGGAAAGCGACACAGAAGGAGAGACAAGTCAGCGGTATCATTTGACTATTGAAGAATAAATATTTAAACAAACTATAATGGTTTATTTTTCATAAACAAACTTATATAAAAATATATATTTTTTTATTATGGTTTTGCTATACAGGATAAAAGAAAAGATTAGTAAAGAAGATAGAGAAAGAAAAATCATAGAAGGAAAGACAAGTCAAATGTATCATTTAACTATTTAAGATTAAATATTTAAATCAACTACAACAATATATTTTTTATAAATTATACTTATACGAAATTTTTTTCTTTATCTTGACTCTTGCAAATGCAAAATACGGTTTTGCTATGCAGGATAGAAGACGAGATGAATGAAAAAGACACAAAAACAAAAGGCACAAAAGGAGAGACAAGTCAAGGGTATCATTTGACTATTTAAAATCAAATATTTAAACAAACTATAACTGTTTATTTTTCATAAATAAACTTATATAAAAATATATTTTTTTTATTTTGGCTTTTTGTAGAGAAGATGCAGAAAGAGAAATCTTAAAAGGAGAGACAAGTCAAGGGTATCATTTGACTATTTAAGATTAAATATTTAAATCAATTATAACTATTTATTTTTTATAAATTATACTTATATGAAATTCTTTTCTTTATTTTAACTTTTATAAATGCATAATACTGTTTTACTATACAAGATAGAAGAAGAGACGAGTAAAAAAGACACAGAAACAAAAGGCATAGAAGGAGAAATAAGTCAATGGTATCATTTGACTATTCAAGATCAAATATTAAAACAAAGTATAACTGCTTATTTTTCATAAATTATATCTATATAAAAATATTTTTTTCTTTATTTTGGCTTTTGCTATGCAGGATAAAAAATAATATAAGTAGAGAAGATGGAGAAAGAGAAATTATAGAAGGAGAGACAAGTCAATGGTATCATTTGACTATTTAAGATCAAATATTTAAATCAACTACCACTATTTATTTTTCATAAATTATACTTATATGAATTTTTTTTTTTTTTGACTCTTTCAAATGCACAATACGGTTTTATTATGTAGGATAGAAGATGAGACGAGTGGGAAAGACACGGAAACAAAAAGCACAGAAGGAGAAACAAGTCAACGGTATCATTTGACTATTCAAGATCAAATATACAAACAAACTATAACTATTTATTTTTCATAAATTATACTTATATAAAATTTTTTTTCCTTATTTTGACACTTACAAATGCATAACATGATTTTGCTATGCAGGATAGAAGAAGAGACAATGTGGGAAGACAGAGAAACAAAATTCATAGAAGGAGAGACAAGTCAATGGTATCATTTGACTATTCAAGATCAAATATTTAAATTAACTATAGTTGTTTATTTTTTACAAATTAAACTTATATAGATTTTTTTTATTTTGACACTTAAAAAATACACAATATGGTTTTACTATGTAGGATAGAAGAAAAGACAAGTGGGGAAGGCACAAAAACAGAAAGCACAGAAGGAGAGACAAGTCAACAGTATTATTTGACTATTCAAGATCAAATATATAAATTTTTTTTCTTTATTTTGACATTTACAAATACATAATACGATTTTACTATGCAGAATAAAAGAAGAGATGAGTGGGAAAGACACAGAAACAAAAAGCACAGAAGGAGAGACAAGTCAGCGGTATAATTTGACTATTCAAGATCAAATATTTAAACAAATTATAACTATTTATTTTTCATAAATTATACTTATATCAATTTTTTTTATTTTGATACTTATAAATGCATAACACGATTTTACTATGCAGGATAAAAGAAGAGACAAGTGGGGATGGCACAAAAACAGAAAGCACAAAAGGAGAGACAACTCTACGGTATCATTTGACCATTCAAGATCAAATACATGAAATTTTTTTGCTTATTTTGACATTTACAAATACATAACACAGTTTTACTATGCAGAATAGAAGAAGAATTGAGTAGAAAAGACACATAAACAAAAAGCACAGAAGGAGAGACAAGTCAACGGTATCATTTGACTATTCAAGATCAAATATTTAAACAAACTATAACTATTTATTTTTCATAAATTATACTTATATCAAATTTTTTTTCTTTATTTTGACACTTACAAATACATAGCACGATTTTGCTATGTAGGATAAAAGAAGAGACAATGCGGGAAGACAGAGAAATAAAATTCATAGAAGGAAAGACAAGTCAAGGGTATCATTTAACTATTCAAGATCAAATATTTAAATTAACTATAGTTGTTTATTTTTCATCAATTAAACTTATGTAGATTTTTTCCTTTATTTTGACACTTAAAAATGCACAATATGATTTTACTATGCAGGATAGAAGAAAAGACAATGTACGAAGATATAGAAATAGAATTCATAGAAGGAGAGACAAGCCAAGGGTATCATTTAACTATTTAAGATCAAATATTTAAATCAACTATAACTGTTTATTTTTCATAAATTTTATTTATTTAAATTTTTTTTATTTTGACACATAAAAATACACAATACGGTTTTACTATACAGGATAGAAGAAAAGACAACGTGGGAAGATGCAGAAATAGAATTCATAGAAGAAGAAACAAATGGAGAAGACACGAAATCAGAAAATTAGTGCTTGAGTGGCAAAAATAAGGTAAGTTTGTGACTTAATTCGTTAAAATTTAATTAATTATTTACACTGATTTATAAATTTTTACGTCTTTCTAATGGAGAAAAAAAATAGTCGAAATTAGATGTGCACCAAAGGGTAACAATAGCGCAATCACACTTAACCCTTATGATTCATGTTTCATTATGTTTCGAGTCTTGTCTTATTTTTTTTTTTACCGATTATTAGTCTCCTATGCCAAATAAATAAATAAATAAATGTATATTTTAGATATTTTGAACTATATTTGAAGCTTTCAACATATAGAATCTCAGTTACATAATTGAAAACTTTTAACCAATAAAAATGACCATAATGGTCATTTCTTTCCAATGGTAAGAACTTAAATGAGGCACGCGGGTTTGCTTTGAGTCATGTGAACTTCACAGCTTGCGAAATTTAGGCCAATGAATTGCAGCTGCTTCAAACAAAATTCATATGGACTTGATTTTGTTTTTCATTTTCTTTTTATGTGCTTTAAAATAAGAGATGCTTTTAGAGTAGCTTGCTAGATAACATGATATTTATTTACTTTTATGTGAACCTATTAAACTATTGATAAATAAAGAAAATATCACGCTATTTAAAGATATCAAAAATAACATCATCTGATTTTAGCTATTATATTACACATTATAGTTGGATTTGAAATTTTGAAACCTTTCTAGCTATTGTTTAGGAACACTAAGGCATAACCTTAAGCATAATTTTCTTCAAAATATTCATAAAAATTTCAAATCTAACGTCTTAGTAAATGATTTATGATGTATTTTTAGTACTGATAAATTTTATGATGTAATTTACCAAAATTAGCCACCGTTTTATGGACATAGAATATAGCATGCCACTTTCTTACATACATATTTATAACATATTGAGCAATGATAGCCACAAAAATATTTCTATTCCTATTTATTTTTATTCTTAACTTAGAACAGCAATTTGCTAAATCTTCTAAGATACGTTACAATATTTAAAATTATATTATTGTTGATTTTTAAGTCACTGATGTCATATATATTTATCTTTTGCAGGTTTAATTGGAGCTTTGACTATGCACGAGTGTTGGAGACTTCATACCTCTTATTCCTTTATTGGTATTATTAGTTTGTGTGTGACATTAAGCTCGTAGCCTTACGGGCTATATTACCTCGTTATTCAATATTTGGGTTTGTTATTAATATTTGTAATGTCTTCGATATTTCTG
>JAOVVI020010690.1:0-12974 GCA_028571085.2 Nepenthes alata
GATGCACAGGCAAGCAGAAGGAATAGACTGAAGGGGAAAAGCTTCAAGACGGTAAAAATTTAGGCAATCAACTCTCATCCAAGTTACTTCGGACGCTACTTTTTAAGTTTTGTTTTTAAGAATATTGCAAGTGTACCCCGGACGCTGATTTTAAGTTCATACTTTAAGAATATTGTAAATTACTTCATACGCTACTTTTAAGTTTATGCTTTAAATATTGCAAGTGTGTACCTTTCCCACTGCTTTTAAGATCATGATTTAAGGCGAGTATATGCATGTTGCCTCATAAGTATATCTGATAAGCATATGATTATGTATGTGTGATACCTGTCTGATCATTAGTTCAAGAAGAATCTCTGTTAACCGTATGTTTAAAAGAAGTTTAGTTTTTCATTAATGAAAATTAAGTTCGGTTTCTCCTTGATAAAGAATCAGTTCGATTTTCCCATAATTAAAATGAACTCCGCCCCGTTGAGAAAATGAGCTCCGGCTTTTGAGAAAATGAACTCCGTCCCTTGAGGAAAATGAACTCCGGATTTTGATGAAAAAGAACTTCAGCTTTTGAACTTCGGTTTTTTTTGTTAAAAGGAACTTCGGATTTATGAGACTTCAGCTTTTAAAAGTACTCCATCATTTGAGTAAAAAGTACTACAGATTTATGAAACTTCGGCATTTAAAAGTACTCCGTCTTTCTATGAAAAGTACTTCGGATCCTTGAACTCCGGCTTTTAATGAACTCCATCCTTTGAGTAAAATAAACTCCGATTTTTAATGAGCTCCGGCTTTTGAGAAAAGCACTCCGTCCGAATAGCACTCCGACTTTGTATAAGAAAATGTGCTCCGACTTTAATGTAAAATGAACTCCGAATTTGTATAAGAAAATGAGCTCCGGCCTTAATGTAAAATGAACTCCGGCTCTGTATAAGAAAAAGAGCTTCGGCCTTAATGTAAAATGAACTCTGGCTTTTATTGAAAGAGTCTCCAGCTTTTGCTAAAATGAAATTTTGGCTTTTGAAGTCCAAATTTTGATGAAAAGAACTCTGGCTTTTGAACTCCAATTTTCGTTGATAAAAAAAACTCTGAATTCAGATAGAAAAGAACTTCGGCTTTTGAACTCCGAATTTTGATAAAAATAATTTCGGCTTTTGAACTCCGATTTTTGTTGATAAAAAGAACTCTGGATTTGGATAGAAACGAACTTCGGCTTTTGAACTCCGAATTTTTATGAAAAGAACTCCTGCTTTTGAACTCTGATTTTTGTTGATAAAAAGAACTCCGAATATGGATAGAAAAGAACTTCGGCTTTTAAACTCCGGATTTTGATGAAAAGGATTTCGGCTTTTGAACTCCGATTTTTGTTGATAAAAAGAACTCCGGATTTGGATAGAAAAGAACTTCGGCTTTTAAACTTCGGATTTTGATGAAAAGAACTCCGACTTTTAAACTCTGGTTTTTGTTGATAAAAAGAACTCCGAATTTGGATGGAAAAGAACTTCAGCTTTTGAACTCCTGATTTTGATGAAAAGAACTCTGGCTTTTAATAAATTTCGTCCTTTGAGAAAAAAGCACTCTGTCCGAAAAGCACTCCGTTCGAAAAATATTTTGTCCAAAAAGCACTCCATCCGAAAAGCATTCCGGCCTCTGTTAAAAAGAGCTCCGTCCTTAATGTGAAATGAGCTCCGGCCTTGTATTAAAAATGAGCTCCAGCTTCGTATTAAAAATAAACTCTGACTTTTGAACTCTGTCCTTGTGTTTAAAAAGAACTCCGGCGTTGTATTGAAAACTAACTCCGAATTTGTATTGAAAATGAACTCCGTCCTTGTATTGAAAATAAATTCTGGCTTTGAGTACATGATTTTTGAATTAAGTTCTATAATTTGAAATCTGTTTGAAGTATATGATTTTTGAACCGACCTTAAGATATTCTGTACTCAATTCCTGAAGGGTAAATTATGATGTTTCTGACTGAAAATAATTTTCCGTAAGCCATAAGAAGATAAGAAGAAAGTGTGACTGATGCTTTCAGTAAGCAATAAGAAGGAAGTGTTCTGTTTCTGTTATAAGACTGATATGCTGTCAAGTAAGATTCTTCGGCATGTGCCTTAGAATATTATGATAGAAATCAAGGATAACTCTGTCCATGGAGTTAATCATGGTCCGCCCTGTCCTCGGGGCGTTACGGTCAGGAGAAAAGAAAACTCTGTCCATGGAGCTAATTATGGTCCGCCCTGTCCTCGGGGCATTACGGTCAGGAGAAAAGCATAGTTTCTAGCCTACCTTCGGGTGGCACACCAATCCCATGAGACGGGATACTTCTATTCAGTTATCAGCCTTGGATTGTGTGAACTGAACACAATCAATCCTCGATTAATGCCCCCTTCGCAAGCAAAAAGCATAAAAGAAGACTTTTACAATGAAACCGACTCTGTTTTATGCTTTAACATTCTGTTCGACCTTCATCCGGCTAAGTATTGATTATAGTATTGCATATGGTTCTGTTCTGATTTTTCCTACATTGATTAAATTAGTTTTCTGTTGTTATTAATGTTTATGCATTCGCTTGACAGTACAAATATTTATGGAAATCTACATGTAGCTTGTTGAGCGTTGGCTCATTATTTTCTATTTTCCCCCCCTACAGATGAAACTTTAGAGCTTGTGCCTGACGAGTTGGAGTGATTAGAGCTTATCTAAATGATCATTAAAGACTCGGAAGCTTATTTTGGAGGATACCATTGTAACGATTTGATTTTGATTCATGAATTTTGTGGTTAGACCTTTTTTATTATGTACTTGGAAATGAATATTTTGGAATGAATACGAGTGCTTCCACAAGTGCTAAAATAACTTCCGCTATACTTCGTATGGTTAAAGGTATTTGGATCCTAGATGGCATCTGTGATCCTGTGTTACAAAAAAATCCCATTCCGTCACAGATTCGATAAGTGTTTCTGAAAAATTACAGCGCCGTGAGGCGTTTTGGCTGGGGACGATCAGTATCCGTTAGAATGAGTAATGCGAGGGTAGCCTTTGAGGAATTAAGAATTAAATGTTGACCTTATTACTTGGGTTGGCCCCTAATAAGTCTGATAAGTTACGGTGAAATGTGATCCTTTTGAGGGAGCTCTAGGATGGTGTTTCTTGTGACTTGTATGGGTGGTTTCCCTTGGTTAAGAGGGTGGAAAGCCTATGATCAGAGATACCCCCACTCATAGTTTGGGGTTAGCCTTTGAGGTTCTTGCCTTAAGGATTTATAGGTGTTACTTATAGAGATAGTTATTGTCTAATGATCCTAATGGATTGAAGGGTTGTCTCACAGGAAGAGATGACCATGCTACAACATAAGCGGGTGGATTTGATTAAGGATAGTAATGGTGGGTTTTGGAGTCAATCGTGAAGGGTCGATCAAGTGGTAGTGTAGATCAGTAAGGTTGTTAGATGATTATACTTATGAGGTGCATCATCAGTCAAGAAGAATATCATTGCCGATAATTGGATGACAAGAATCTTCGAATTAGGTAGGTCTTGGTGCATGATTAGAGAAGTTGTAAGGTGAATCTCGAGTGACTCCTAATATCTAAGCAAAGGAAGTGCTTTGCCTTTAGTTTTGGGAAGGAGAGTGGCCTCCAAGGTAGTGAGGTTATGGAAATTATGAGATGAGAAGCCCTCATCGTTTTGATTTTGAGGACATTAAGGATGGTGAGAATTATGGGTACTATTTGGATATTGTGAAATTGGCAGTTAGGATAGCTCATTTAGCGTGAATTTGGATGTTACAACCAAAATGTATTAGTTGGCTCATTGGTATGCCAACAAGACGATAAGATTGGGTAAGTACTTGAGTACAAGCCTTTTAGGTGATTGCTCAATTGTATTACCTAGGTTGATTGTAATTTATAGATTTTGGACTCTACTTTAATTGTATCGATTTTCTTTGGATTTTCTTTAGGTTCATAATTGTCAGATAACCTAGGAGTCTGAGATGAATCAATGGACACGAGTTGCAAGAGGATTCTTAGTTTATTGATAAATGGTTAATCAGAGTAACACAAGAGGAACATGTGGGCCATTGGCTTATAAATTTTGGAATGGGATTAAGATTCTATAGGAAGATCATTCTCGAGACCTAGGAGGTATCGAGGTGAAAGCCAGTTGGTTCGTCTATTATTTTGTATTATGTCAGAAAGGTACTCAATAATTAAGCTTACCTATGAATTCGGATAGATTGTCGTAATGTCTCCCTTGTACCGATGATCGAGGAAGAAGGTTTAGGATCAGGACAAGGTGATGGTTGAGGTTCTCTATAGATAAATGTCTCTCCAAGAAAGTGATTTGGGAGTACGTACATGGAATCTGGAAGATCTTTCCCCTATTGTTAAGTTTCGGGGTTCGTTAAAATTTCGAGGATGAATTTTTTATAAGTGAAAGAGAGTTGTAAGGTACTAATTTTAAGAGCATGGTATATTTGAGTAATTAAATTTAAATAAGTGGACCGAGGTCTAAGGACTCTGGAGGAATTGGATTTAAGGGGCTGAAGACCCGAAATTGGTTGAATTAGGAATTGATGTTATAATTTTGATATATTGATGCGTAAATATGATTCAGGTTTTAAATGATAATAATCTCAGGGTATTAAATTAATATAATCACAATTAGGCTTGAGATATGTGGAATGATATATTTCAGAGTAGAAAATCGGGCGGCCGTGTTAGGCATACTACTTGGCGCACAGCTCAGCAGATCAGCGCTTGCCGGTTGCTCGAGTGTCAGTTCGCGTAAAAGCTGCATCCGATTCTTTTAACCATTGCTGCACGTGGTTTGGGGAGGGGAAAATTCAGAAGGTCATGGGTAGAGAGAGGGAGGGAGGGAGAGGAGAGAGAAGCGGGCAAACAAAGGCCCTCGGGATGGATTCCGGCTTCGAGCTAGTTGGAGAAATCAAAGATCGGGTTGAGGTAAGTGCATCCATACGCTTTTCTTTCAGTCTTTTTAATTTTTATTCGATCCCCTTCGGGTATTTTTGTCCCAATACCAAACCGAGGTATGTATATGTGATCCCCATAGTTTAACTATGCATATATATATGACTTTCATATCCGAATTTGAAGGCTTATACCGATTTTCGCACTCAAGCCCTAACCCCATGTTCGGGTGGTTTTGACTTTCCATTTTTGGGGTTTTTGTATAAATTGAAACTACAATATCATTGCCCATATCCTAGGTAAGTTAATTTATCAATTGGATACCCGATTTGGTAGATTTATATGGATTTTTATTAACAAAACTCTAAACCCGCGTCCAAATCTCGTTTGAGCACATATTTTAAGTTTTATGCATAAATTGAATTAAGGTTATGTTTGCCCATGTCTTGTATTTAGTAATTTACCCATTGGATACCATAAATTTTTTAAATTACTCGATATGCGCAACCATGCACTGTTCACGTGCACTGTTCACTCGAGGCTAAATGTGAGTTTTGCATGCTTCCATCAAAATTAATTATTATGAAGCTATGTCTAATCATATATGTTCAATTGTAATCACTGGGAAAACGCGTTTATGTTCAGTTGTAAAGGAAATGTGTTCTGGAAGCCCCCAAAGTGATAATTGACTAATGGTGACAGGAAATCCTAATCTTTCTTGTGAATTATGGTGTCCATGCATCCAAATAACTTGAGAAAATGTTTAAGTCTAAAGGAAAGATAATAATCACATATGTGTACGGAAGGAAGTCCACAATATGTTATGTGATCGAATTGTCTCCCCAATGGTGATATTGTGAATTGAATTATGGTGGACTTTTTCTCAAATGAATATATAACCATGAAACAAGGACCACAAAACTGTATTACGGAGGAAATACCATTTGGCATACCAGTAGCATTACAGTAGTGACTCAAGGATTATCCTGATAGCGTATTTTAGCGGGTAATACTCTTAGCAAGCCTTTGGATATTACTGTGAAAGAACGATGACTGCCCTTGGGCCCCAAGGGAAACTTTGTGTGGGCCTTGTGGCCTGTTTACAGGCAATATGTGAGGGCTCACCTCTAGGTTGATAATTTTAGGTCATGTGCATGACATGACCTTTTTATCGTTCTATCGTACCTTTAGTTGGTAAGGCTTACTGACCCTAATCCGCAAAGATGAATAATTATGCATAAATTATACTCTAAGAAGAAGTTAATTGTATTTCAAAAAATGCTTGATCATATTCCTGTTTATACATCCCTTCATGATTATATGCCTCTCTTCTATTTAACTTCGCTTATATTGCTTACTATTTTGATTATATTACACTTGCTGAGCTGTTAGCTTATCCTTACCTCTCATTGTCTCCAATTTAGCACAGGTTTGATATACCGATGGGACAACGTAGAGATTTAAAGTAGTCTAGGCTTGGATATGGAAGATCATGTCGAAGACTTAGAACTTGTAGTTTGATTTATATCATGGGAAATTATATATACATTTATATTTCTTTCGGAATCTGAATATATATTGTACATAAGGCTGATAATTAGATAATTTAGTTTATGGTATCATTTGGATTTATTTATACTTCCGCAGGTTATTGTGGTTTATAACATGCACCTAATAGCATCTTTCTTGGCCAACATTGTATTTAGATACACAGTATTGGAGCCACAATTAATATGTGGCAATTGGATCATGTGTGATTTTGTGTATTATTGACTGTATGATGTCGGATGTTGGAATATTTGGATGTAAATTATTTTGTACAGAAGATTGTATTGGTTTTTATATTGGGGGATGTCCGTATTACAAATGAAACTCTACCAAATTTTCATTTGAAAAATACGGTCCATCACAATATTTATGAAAATACACAACTTTTCATAAGAGAATATTCATTTTCTTATTGAAAAGACAATGTCACGTCCTCGCACTAAACCAAAATAATAATTAATGACATATTTCCATTAACATTTTAAGCCCAAATTAACGATGGACGTAAACTTCACGTCGATATCACAATCGATCTAAATAAAATAAATAATCTAATTATAAGATTCAAAATGCCATATTATCAAGTGACTGAAAATATAAACTATAATATGACATCAATGCATGCATAAGAAGTTATATCTATATCAAATATTAATGTAATCTGAATGACCATATAAGAAAATCATAACCCAACTCTACGTTACTCATGTTATGTTGCAAAAACTAAATTAATATAGAACCAAATGACTGAAAACAAAAATAATTCGTTCTACAACTACTAATCAAAAATGAAAATATAACAACTGATTCCATCAAAATCTTAGTCTAAATATTCTCGAATCATCTCCTCGATTATAATTCTTACCTACAAGTGCCCGAACCCACTAATTTAAGTTGGTTTATGAAAAATAAAAATAAAAGTAAGTCAAAAGCTCAACAAAATATATGAAATTTATATTAAAACATGCCAGAAGAACAATAGATAAAATTCAGATATAATGTTGTGAGTTTTTCATAACAAATATGCACAATTTTAAAATTTTTATTTTCTATTCTTATAAATCAAACATGCTAATTCTTATATATCAAGAGCCAGTATAGCCTTACTAACTAAGATGCGGATAATTAAAAGCTTGATTGTTTTTTTAATACAATCAAAGATATTACTTTACTATTCAATACCCGTAGGTTGGCCATCGTACATATCATCCTGTAAATGGGCAGAATGCTACTTTTACCCGTAGATAAATGGTTCAAATATCAATCACCACTATAATATATTAAGATATGTCATAATATATCACCACTAATTTTTTACAACGGTTTGATATATAAACAAATAAAGACTCTGTACAATTATAAACAATCTTGTATTTTCTCATCTTAGAGAAAATATTTTTAATTCCTTAACTAATTGAAGAATTTGTTTTTAGATTTCTTCAATTTCTTATCATGCAGTGCATGAAATTTATGCAAAAATTTAATTGTGACAATTTAAAGCATGTAAAAGTGGTATTATACAATTTTTGACATGCAATAGTTTTATAATTTATAAAGTGTAGAAATCATAAGTAGTTTACAAAAATTTGTCCCTTTTTTTCAACTCTAAATATGCAAGGAAAGATTACTAAGATTTTAGAGCATGCAAGTATATATGTAAAAATTTAGAGCATATTGAAGTATGATATACGAAATTCATAGCATATAGAGGTATTAAATCAAAGACTTAACACTTGTATAAATATATTTATAGAAAAATAATTTGGTAAACCAATATACATAAATTAAGAACATGATTTTCACAAAAATAGTAAAAAGTGAGAGTGAGAGTTATGCATGTGAAGTCTACATATTTTAACTATGAAATTTTGACATACATGAGCATTTAAAACAATAAATACTCAATGAAGTAAGGAAAGATCGATAACAAATGAAGGGTTGAAATACACTTGTCTTAACTTGAATCTTACCCACCAATCATGGTAGGGTCTGAGTAGGCATTGTTTAACATAATTGCATCTTGCCATAATTTACTTCAATTGACCTTCTCTAGTTTTCTCTCCCTCTCTTTCTCTTCTCCTTCTCTCTGTCTCAAAATTTGGTAGAAAATAACAAAAAATCAACCATATATGACTTATATAGTAGATTGGCGCATATGCGCTAGTTAGACGCATGTTAGGCATCGCGACTAAACACTGTAGAGACGAGTGTCACAGCAGGCATGCATTTGGCATTGGTACTCTGCCACAACTAGTTTAAGCGTCTATCAGGTACTCTGCCACATTAGAAAAAGCGCTTGATCTCTGGTTGAGCGTTTGTCAGGCGCAACCACTCTATCCAAAACATGCATGTGCACGTAAGGCGCTGATCAAACATCTTTCAACTTGAAGTGACCCATTTCAAAATTAACTTTGACCCAATTTTTCTTCCTTGATTTCAACTTTACTTATCTTAATTTAATTAACCTTGATTAAATTTTAAAATTTGAAGCTCATTCTTTACATTTTTCCCCTTATTAAAAATTTATCCTTGAAATTTAATGTACCTCATCGAAGAAACAAATGCAAAAACTTCTGTCGGATCTCATCTTCTCTTTCCTATGTGATTTCTTCATATGAATGGTTTCTCTACAAGACTTTCACCAACGGAGTCACTTTCATCCAAAGTACTTGATCTCTTCTATCCAAAATATTAATCGGTTCCTCAATATACATCAAATATTTATTTATCTTCAATGGTTCATGCTCAATAATGTGTGATGGATTATGAACATACTTCCAAAATATTGACACGTAGGATACATTGTGAATATCTCCCAAACTTGGAGGTAAAGCCATTCTGTAAGCTACCACTCTGATTCTCTTGAGGATTTTAAACGGTCTAATAAATCTTGACCTTAATTTTTCATTAATTCCAAATTGAGATATTCCCTTTGACGAAGATATCTTTAGAAATACATGGTCTTCGGCATTAAAGCTCAGTTTCGATCTCCTCTAATCTGCATAACTTTTTTTTATTTATTTTTGACAAGCTTCAATTGATCGTGGATCAAACGAATCTTTTCGAATATCTTTTGAATAACTTTTGATCCCAAAAGTTTTCTATCTCTAGCTCCTTCCAATGAATTTTGGAATGACATTATCATAAAATCAAATCAAGCAGGTCAATTAAATAATTAATTATAATTTTTAAAATTAAAAATTTTAAATAAATTTAATAAATAATACAAAGTTCTAAAATTTGGGAGTAACAAACCAAACAATATAGGACTTGATAAATTAAAAATATTCACAGGACCTCATCAAATAACCATCTGGATATCATAAATATAACCTACTCTATAATCATCGTAAAGGAGGTAACAATCCAATCATAATCATAATCAAATATAACATAATATCTGAACTATTTTTAAAATATGACCATAGGCCTATACCAGACCAATTTATAATCAAATCACATCAAATACCAATTTAAACCATAATAAAACTAAAACTCACCAAATCAAACAAACAGCTGACAAATTACATCTTCACTCATATAATACATCTGAACATTCTACTCTAAATGAACAAAATATAAAACATGAGCCTAATACCTAGTAAGTATCATATTTTAAAAAAATGAGTCCAATAAATTAGATGGAGGGTCAAATAGATGAATATTCAATTAAATAATAGAATAAATCTAAATTATCCTCAAATCCAAGATCCAAAATCCAATGGTAGTCTCGTACTTAAATTAAATATCTAAATCTAAAATAAATATCAAATCAAAAAACAGTTATAATCGGTATATATATATGTATATATATAAACAAAATAAAAGTGATACGGATCAATTCTAATAAATCAATGTCTAATCCAAGTCCGAGTCCAAACCCAAATTCAAGGCCCAATCAGCTTGTGATCTGAGGCAAATTTGACAATTGGCTAATCCAATAGCGTGCACAGAAGTCAAAGTAGTATCGTAACAGATAGTCCAAATATCGGATCAAAATATATAATCAAAATGATTTGTACGAGACATACAAAGGCCCAATCTATGGGAAAAATTGACGAATCTCAAATCCAAGTCTAAAATCCAAATCAAAATCAAAGTCCAATGCAAATCTATGTAGAAATACAAATCATGCGTTAAATTAGATTTTTGATTATTTAAAAAATAGTTTAAAGAAGGGTTACACATATTCCGGTAACCTTAGGCCAAATAAAATACAAATTAGGGTAGTATGTATGGCCACCCATGTATTTAGTACCTATAGGTAAGTTTCTCACTATATTTTGTTACCGTAGCTTTGGGTGCAATCCTCGAACTTGTCAGATCAAATCATCCAAATGGAAAGGTCAAATCAAATCATTCAAATGGGAAGAGTCGCTGCTTCAACCCTTTTCTATCGACGAAAAGGGATTTCCAAATAATAAATCTTCTCGTCAAGAGCTAGTCAGATATCCAATATTTAAATTTAAATGTAATAACCACAATCTGGCACATACATGTGAAAATACATGGCCTATGCAAGTTTCATGCACATTTTTTTAAATATACAAACATCTGAAGTAACTTGCCTGACTGTTGCCTCAAAGTTCTTCCCTCCTTCTTCGCTCCTTATTCGTCCTTCGTGCCAGAACTCACACTCATCCCTCGACCTGAGCCCGGTATATAAAGAGGAGGGGTTTGGTGGAGTAGGTAGGTTAGTTTACTTACTTTGGTACTCTCTCTCAGAATGTAACCGGGTAGTTCACTTACTCCATTTAGTTGAGGTTTAGTTAATGTAACCGGGTAGTTCACTTACTCCATTTAGTTGAGGTTTAGTTGGGTTTTAACTATAAAGTTTACTTTTGTCTTTAATTGCCATTAATTTATTCCAATTTTAATCATTTTTGATTTCAGGATCTTACAATTCACACAGTGGAGGCTCGACTATTTGGCCCTTTGCCTATAGTGTAACGACATGAGCTCAAGTCCCCGAACCTGACCCAAACTGTCCAAGTAAAAATTTTGAATCATCCAAAATTATCAATTAGACATCATAAATTATAATATCAAATAATTTGAATGCACTCAAAATCATCGCATCACTAACATTTAATATATCATAAATGAGCATCATAATTACATCATTAAATAAATATCCATAATACCGATAATAAATTTCTTGAAATAAAATTAATGATGTTCACAATGTCAATTCCTCATAAATAAAAATATGATAAATGTTTAAAAGTTAATGAACTAACAAAAATTTCAAATTTTTATCATGGAAGCCTTAATCTCCAAAATCACCTTTGTATGTTGTCTACCCGGTAACAAGTGATTTCTTTTAGCCTGATATCCATTTGTCTACTCTAAATCAAATAAAATACAAGAGTGAGCTGAATGCTTAGCAAATAAAAATAATCAATAATGGAAGAGTACGAGTAACCATCCCGGATAATAAAAATAAATGCATAAAATTAATAATAGTAGATAATGTACCCACCCCTGTCCGAGACTCAATAACAAGTCGGGTCCATGACACCAAATCCATATGAACAACTGAGTATCAAGAATGTAACATGGATTCTATCGAATCTGATTATTAACTCAGTATAAGGTCACAATTGTATGAAACAATAAGAATTCCTATGGACCTTACTTTGCCGTAGTGCATCAAAGACCGTGTGTTTACACCCCCAATGGTTGGGTGAGTACCACAAGGTTATCCAGTATCTGTGATATCTCCACTATCCTTATAGTCCTTCCAGAGGCTACATCAGTAGCATGCTCATACTATTCATGATACCCCTAGCCAATGATATTCCCGATATCTTCATCTACGGTGGTCACTAGGTTATAAGCATCCCTCTTCAAGATCAACGACTTTTATTTCTGGAATGGAATAGGTATTGAAAAAGCTAGACTATTCTACGGTCCCAAAGACTTCCATTCTCCCGTATACCTAGAATTTTCATACACTTACCTTTATTTATCCATAGAGTACCAATAAAATATACACACATGGTCAAAGCCAACGTAAAGATCGACCACCACGAGAATAGGAAAAAATTCAAGGAAATTCAGCTGACCATATACCTTTACATTCTATATTATAATCGATCATAGTCGGCCCTCTTGATATGTCAAATCTCACTTCTAAGGCCACAAAATATCCTCAATTTTGTTATTATCGAACTAACCTACGATTATCATCTTATTTAACTATCCTGGTAAATTTTATAAAAACTCAATCAAAATAATAATTACCGATAACTTTTTTATCAATCAATTAACAATTTCAATGCGTATATATATACATCACTTACTTTCAAAAATATATACAAATACATATATGTATATACAATTATACATGTATGTATATATTTATATATACACACACACACCCTTATATACAAATATATGTATACAATATATATATATATATATATACACAAATTCCCACGGCTGGGTGTATATACACCCTAATACGTCTCTATGCCGTGGCACACGGCAGCACAACCATTTCCT
>JAOVVI020010691.1:0-12974 GCA_028571085.2 Nepenthes alata
CAAAGCAATGTCCCTCTGAATCAAGAGATAAAAATTCATTCCTCTGCCGATTTATCTAGACCTTTGTGGATTTCATCGTCATCCGTCCATCGAGTTGCAGATGGCCGGTTCTATATCAGCATCCATGGCTCCTCCTTCAATCTGCAAGTAGTTTGAAATAAATAAACCTATCGTAGATGTGCTGAATGGGTTGATTTCTTTGCCAAGTATTCTGGTTTTTGAATGTTATGATGATCATATGTATATATTTTTGTCTCCATGAACCAACTCATGAAATGTTGGCTATTTGTTCTGCTGTTCTGAGCCATTAGCTATGGAATTTAAACCTCCATGATACCCCCATGATTGAACGGAGATACTATTCTCGTTTCAAGTAGAAGTGTTTTTTTTGTTTTCCCCCTTATTTCATGAGTTTTAATATGGCAGTTATTATTTTTATATGAGTCTATTAATATTGATTAATAAATAAGATATTGACCGAGCCTCGATAGGTATAGTTTTGTTTAACATTGTAAGCGTACAATGGTTCGATATAATTTTTCTAGTAAATCAAAAATTATATTTACAAATGATCAATTTTTTACATAAAATTAATTTCATAATTATTTCATATATTAATAATATTAAAAGAAAATTAAAGCATTAGATTGGTGATATCAGGGTGGCCATATAAGTTGTGATATAGCTATAGAATTGATTGAAAGATATAAAAATATTAAATTATAAAATTTGAACTACTGAAAATTAAAATACTTATGGCAATTATGTAGTCCGACAGCGATAGAAATTAAAGTACAAAAATTTAAAGTGTGGAAATATAAAATTAAAAGAGCGGTAGTGATTTACTCATTTAAAATTTAAAAAATAAAAGAATAGTAAATAAAATGTAAGAACTAAATGACAGAAATATTATAATAGCAACGGTAATTCAACCATTCAAGACTCAGAAAATAAAAGACTAGTAAATAAAATGTGAGAACAAAATTGGTAAAAATTTAAAATTGTAAGAATAACATTACTCAACTATCCGATACTTAGATAATAAAAAGATAATAAATAAAATTTAAAAAATTAAATAACAGAAATATAAACTTGTTGGAGGATTTTGATGGTTTGTCATCATGTGTGTATTTTCGTAGCACATCATAACAAAAAATGCAACATACTGATATAAATATGAAATCAAACCAACCAATGTTAATAAGAGTTAAACGGTACAAAATTTATAAAACTAATCTAATCTAAAAATAAATTTTATATTAAACATGTTGGGTTCAACACAAAATTGGGCCGAGATCAATTAGGCCCAGCTGGGAGGAGGGCGTCCATCAATAGAGAAGCCCAATTCATGAGAGCCAGCCTTGGCGCAAAGTGACAAGGCATGAAGAGTGCTAGGCAATGAGGCTAATTGACTTTGCCAGCATCCCTGCCACAACCATTGCAGTTTGCCAACGTAGGGGACGCCGGCGGAAGAACTGCAGCCAATGGGAAACGAGGTCAATATTGACCAGCGGTAGTATGCAACCCCAGCGGCCACCCAACCAAACCAAGCGAGGTCAAACTAACCAATGTTAATCATAATTAAGTGATGTAAAATTAAGAAAATAAAGTATAAAAAATTAAATAGCATAAATATAAACTTGTTGGAGGATTTCAATGGTTAGTCATAATGTGTCTATTTTCATAGCACAACAAAACATAAAATGCAACATTATGATATTAATTCGAAATCATACCAACCCATGTTAACAAGGGTCAAGTAGTACAAAACTTACATTATTAATCTAATCTAAAAATAAAATTTATTTTAAACTTGTTAGGTCTAACATAAAATTGGGCCGAAATTAGTTAGGCCTAGTTGGGAGGAGGGCGTCCATCAGCAAAAAAGCCCTATCCACGCGAGCCACCCTAGCCGCGAAGTGACAAGGCGTACAAAGCACCAGGCGATGAGACCAATCTACTTTGTCAGCATACTTGCCACAACCCTTGCAGCCTGCCAGCACAGGGGACGCCGACGGAGGAACTGCCAGCCAACGGGAAACAAGGTCAATTCTGGCCAGCTGTAGCATGCACCCCCGGCGGGCACCTAGCCAATCTAAGAAAGGTTAAATCGGCCCATGCTAATCGTGCCTAGCAACGATTCTTGCGCGCCATCACAATGCGATAACTGACACCGCTGGCCATCGCCAATGGTCTGCATCTGATGAATCTCAGTTTGTCACCTGTAGGAGGTTCCCATGCCAAGGTTCTCCTCCATGGAGCATATAAATATCTCTTCCTTCGACAGGAAAGGAATCGAGAGTCAAAATCTCTAACCCAATCCTTGATCACTCAAACGCCATTGATTCAAATGCCTCTATCGAGTATCCTTAGTGAGCCACTCCTTGCATTGCAAATCAAGAGACTAGTTTCCCACAATTGCTCAACACATTTTACATCATTGCATCCTCTCATTTCCCATCGTAATTTTACATTCATTCTTGTATCTTTCCGTTTATTGTGTTAGATATTTGATTTGAGCGTCAAAATATTTTCGATGAGATAACATCTTGGCGACCTCTAACATTTTTTTTGTAATTTATATTATGTATGTCTCATATTAAAAAGAATAGAGATCGAACCTATTCACGATTGCTTTTCTTTCTCTCCTTCATTCTCCCTCCCTCCCTCTCTCCACCCTAAGCCTTTCGGAAGATTCCCTCATTTTATTTCCGTTTTGGCTCATTCTCCTCTATTTATAGAGGAGAGTGAGTAAGTGGGCACCGATTTTATTTTTCTTTTTTATCCTTTTACTTTTGTTTTCTTTTTCTCGTTTTTTTTTAAATTAATATATATATTATATTTTCAAATATATTCATATATTTTAACCCTTAAAAATAATTTAAATTTGCTTTTTTTTATATTTTTTCATTCGGTTGAATGGTTTGACAAAATAAGCGTTCCGTACAATTCATTTACTTAATTTTATTCTAAAAATTCTTTTTTAAGAGATAAAACTTATATAATAAAAATATATAATTTAATTATATAGTTTAAATAAAAATTATTTAAAAATAATAATAAATTAATATTAATATTAATATTCATCATATATAACATCTTCAATGTTGCTACAAAAATAGCTAAAAATTGTCTATAAAGAAAGCAAGCAAAGATGATCTACGATGTAAAAGAGACCTAAAGGTGATGGCATGATCAATTAAAAAGCCTGATTCCTATTAGAAAAGTGCTTATTAAATGCGCATGAGGAATCCGGAGTGCCCATGCGTTTGATGAATCTGGAGTGCTTTGTGGTATCTTGGTGGCCGGAGTATGTTTTTCTTTGTTGATTATCGTCTGGAGTAGCCTTACGTGTCGTTTTCGGAGTGCTTTTTGTACTATCTTGGGACGGAGTAAAAATAAATATGAAAAACTGATTGAAATCCGTGACCTGTTCGTTTGAGGCTGGAGTTTTTGTCTCGTTCTTTTCCTTGCTATCAGGTAGGAGTGGTCTTACACCACTGTATTTCGGAATGCCTTTACACACTAAAAGGCCGGAGTGGCCTTGCGTAGGGTGAATACGGAGTGCATTGTGGCTCTTGGTGGCCGGAGCAAATTTTGTTCGATTTTCGGCCGGTGTAGTTGAATCTGGAGTTCCTTTTGTGGTCGGAGTGGCCTTGGATCTGGAGTGGCCTGTTTGGAAAAAAAATGTGTCCTTTCGATTGAGGCCGGAGTGACCTCGCGAGTGGTATGATCGGAGCGGCCATGCATATGCTAAATCCGGAGTATTTTTTTTGTGGCTTCTTGGAGGCCGGAGTTTAAAAAAAAAAGATTGTTCATTTTGGTGAGCAATCTTTTGCCGACTTTAGTTCCTTGTTGGAAAAAAAAAACATTCCGGCTTGGTGTAGAGGCAATTTTAACGCCTTCAATTGGTGTTTATATGATGAGATAGAAAGCGTGCTTCATCTACAGCTTGGATTTGAAGGTCTAGCCTGTGATCAGGCTTGATCGTTGTCTTTCTGATGAATGATTTAGCGTTGCTGGCTAGGATTTTCAACGGCCGGAGTGGAGTTGAAGCCGAAATTCATTTTGTAATCTTAAAGCTGGAGTGGGCCGCGATGCGGATCTTTTGATTCGAAGTGGTGTTGAGCGAAGTGGCCAGGTGATGCTGATGAGGCGATTTCTTCATTCACTATGGCCGCTGGGATTTTATCGTTACAAGGATTGAATATTATTGTACCATTAGTTTTTAAAGACTTTTGTCATGGGTTTAGGGGACTCTCCTATTTCTATATTTATTCACCCAAGTCGGCAAAATACTTGGTTTAAGAACATAGTTTTTTTGTACAGTTATTTTAAATTTTAATACAATTAATTACTTACCAAAAAAAGGTATCATTAAGGATCCTGTGTATGATAAGAGAATTTATCACATAATTAACATGATAATAATATTTAATTAAGAAAATAAGAATGTATGACGTAATAGGTAATTTATTCAGTCGATAGTAGAACTATTTTTAGTAATCTATTTTGTTTATTAGAAGTCTTTTAGATGGTAAACTCTATATATATATATATAATTTTAATTACAAAATAAAATCATGAAGGCACTAAAAATAACATAGAACCACCTAAAATCCTAATTCAATCTAAAAATCCTAAAACACCCTTCTAACCCTAATTTCTCCAAGGCTGGCGCACCCCTCTTCCCTCATAAATGCATGTGATGGGTTTGGTGACACCATGGGCAAGTCTAGCCCCAATCCCAACCATCAGCGCGACAAGGTGCCCAACAAGCGACGAGCTAACCATTAGCAAAGATATCAATTTGACCCAATCCATGGGTCATAATGGTGACCAGAATGAGGCCTAGGGCGTGATGTGTCAAAGGGGATAAGCGTCAATGGTCTAACCAACAATGTAGCCTGATGGACTAATCCAGAAGGCTCTCAGGCAGGCAGCCATCAGAGTGGTCAGAGCACGCACATGTAAAATGCCTCATGAAACCACCTGACTTTTAGATTGGGGGACCACTAATGACCTCCTCACCACAGCAAGGCTACACTTGACAAAGACAGCTCCCGTTAGCCCTCGGTGGCAAACAAACCCGGAGGCGACACCTGTCACGGGCCTTGGTGCCAAATCTTCATTCGCTAAGCATTACAAATACTCCTCGCCATAGCAAGACCAGGGAGAATAAAAAGAGAAGAAGGAAAAGAAAAAAGAAAAAAGGGAGAAAGAAAAAGGGATCAAAGAAAGAAGAAGAAAGAGGGAGAATCGAGCTCTCCCCTTGGACAACTAGCTCTCTCCCTGGACAGCTCTTCCTCCTCTTTACAAATCCACTCCTTCCCTAGTGCAGCTATAGTGATCCACTCCCTGCCGACTGCATCCATAGTGAGCCACTCCTTGCCGAGTGCATCCATAGTAAGTTACTCCCTATCGAGTGCATCCATAGTAAGCTACTCCTACTGAGTGCATCATTTGTGAGCCACTCCTACCGAGTGCGTCCATAGTAAGCCACTCCGTGGTGAGTACATTTATAGTAAACCACTCTTTGTCGAGTGATAGTGAGCCACTCCTTATCAAATACATCCATAGTGAGCCACTCCTTACTAAGTGCAACACTGAGCCACCAACTGTGTGTAACTAGAAAGGAGCTCAGTCCTCATTTTCTCTCTATGCTGCCCACTGTCAGGAGCTCAATAGGAGCCAGTCCTCCTCTCACATCCCCCATTAACATGCTATTCTGCATTATCTAGTATACTCCTTATATTTTCCTATCTCTTAAGAAAGATTTTCAACTTGAGCGTCGGAGAATAAACTAGAAAGTGAGCCCCACCAATCATCTGAACGCTTATTTATAGTTTGTGGTGCGCAAATTTCAAGTTAGCAGCGATGGAGACCAGACCAATTTTATTTTGACTCACAGTAGAAGATCGAGTAGCTCCCTAATCCGTACCACAACCCAAGAACCAGTGTTGCATCATTGGCTCCGCTATATGAAATGAGTAAAAGTCTGACCACCACTCACTAACCAAATAAGTCTAGCTAATGCCAATACTCCAACACACACCCCAACTAGAAATGATACCTCCCTCAGCAACAACCTCCCAGGGGTAGCCAGGAAGGTGTGCCGCCCACGCTCGGCATATCGACGATTGGGGGCTCTACCTGCCCCCACACAACTTTCGCGCTCAGAGGGACAAATCTGAAGGAAGTGTGGCCAGCTTAATCTTGTGTTGATGGAAAGTCCACTTCGGCATGAAGAAGAATCCGAGCCAAGCGGCCTACACCCAGGGGAAGTTCCAACACACTGTCCTAGCACCAAGAAAGAGACTGAGGTGAGATCAGTGCTGCTGCTACGAGGATCAGTTGCCCCTCAGCCACATAAAAGTTTTCTACAACATCCAATGACTACAAGTGAATGTTCATCCAAGTCTGCCAGCTTCACCTAACAAGTCAAAGGCCGAGACCCCCTTGACATCTTGAAGGTCGTGCCCTCCCCACAAGAGGGGGGAACTGGAGGAAGTGGGATGATGTGGATCCGAGGAAGGCACCAAGAAACCATCAACTTTCCTCCCCACTATGACCTCATCCAAATAAGGAAATGATGGTTGCCCTCAGAATCAAAAATCTTTGGTCACTCTGCGGCGATTCTCCAACTTGACGAGTAAGAGCTACGTGCTTGGGGTGATGACTAGCCCTTAAGACATCAGGTGCTACCCACCTCAGAGGGCACTGCCCAGTCCCACATGTCAAGTCCAAGTACATTTAACATGCATCACAAAGCGTGCTTGTAATGTGTGCCATGTTTGGATTAGTAAAATGGTTGTTGTGTTCATCTTGCGTACATTTGCATTAATGCATGTATGAAATTGTATACAATTAGATGACCTAGGTTTCCCTTAAATCGGGTGAGCTATGATTTGCTCGTAAATTTGACCTACAAACGGTGAAAAAATGCTGGCTTAGAAAGCTGAGAAACCCAAAGCGGTCAAATCACATGGCCCGGGGGGCTCATGGACCAGGCGTCGAACCCACCATCAAGCGGCCATCAAAATCTTAGGGGCTTCTCAAAGCATGCGTGTGATGACTCCGGATGGGATGAGCACCATCAGGCAGCCATGGTGATGGGCTAGGCTCAGACGCATGCGAGCAACAATGTTCTCCTAACAGGAAAGAACACAAAAGTGGCAATATGAAAACAATGATCTACAACCTTGCCAGAGCCCGGTGACTTTGACCTGAAATCTTATCACCCTAAGTGAGGCTCATCACTACCTGCCTTCCACAGACATGCAAGGATGGCCACCCACCCAAGACGAAGAAGTCACCAACTGGTTCGGAGAAAGACTGATAACTGGCCCAAGGATGATGAGGCAAGAGTCAGGTAGCCCTCTTGATGAAGCTCTTCGACTCTGGCACCCATCAACACCAACACCTATCAGAAGAGACATAGCAGTTGGAAGGTCTGGTGTACCCAACCAGATTGCCAGCCGAAGGACACAGAACCTGACATGATGCTGAGACCCTTTCTCGAGCAGGAGCTGAAGAAGCACCTCAGTGGTCCCTATGGATCTGACGATTCCTTCAGCCCCAAAAGGCCTCTGACGCCAGGGGCATTGAGTGGGATCCCATGACAGTCCTAACAGCTACATCAAGCTCTCCACTCGGGCCACGCCATCTAGTAAGGTCAGAACAACAGCAGTTGAGCAACAAAAAAACAATGTCATGGTCGACAGTTCATGACGTACGACAATGATCAATGCAAAGTTGGGCAAAAAAGCTTGACACATGGGAAAAGCATAATAACAACAATTAGTATTGCTAGATCCTTTTATTAAAAGTAACAACTATACAATGATTACATCGAACAAACTTGGAACAAAGTGAGAAAACTACATACTCCTACACACTACCTAGAGTGGCCACACTCTAAAAAGTCTCGTCCCTCCTCTGAAAAGATACATGGGAAAGCTGGGCGAAAGAGCTTGATACATGGGAAAAGCATAATAACGACAATAAGTATTGCTAGATCCTTTTACTAAAAGTAACAACTATACAATGATGAAGTCTGATGGACTTGGAACAAAGCAAGAAAACTACATACTCCTACACGCTACCCAAAGTGGCTACACTCTGAAAAGTCTGGTCCCTTCTTCGGAAAGATAATGAGGTCCTTCCGGTGTCTGGCCTTGGCATTCCTCACGTCAAGATAACCGGCAGAGAAGTCTAGAGTAGCTAGGGAGACTATACGTCGGCCGAAACGGACGCCCTCCTAAAATCGCCTCCTCAGCAACGAGGCCACCTCCTCCAGATGAAGTCTGAACATCATCTCCCTCTCCCGCTCGACACTGCACCCATCAGGTTAAGTCATTGTAGCTGCCTCATCCGGGACTCATCCTCGAGCATAGCAATCTAGGCCAGGGCTTAGTCATGGGCGTCTAAGAGGCTTTCTGCTCTGGCCTCGGACTCAGACAAAGCCTGATCAAGGTAGTTGACTCACTCCTGACTTTGAAGTGCCTCGCCAACAACAGCATTGACCCTCCATTCCATCTCCTCTCTGTCAACATGATCACGCGAAAGGTGGGCAACCTCCTGCTCTAGAGAGCAGATGTTCTCCCCAAGACTACGGAGCACCCCCTATGATAACCAAAGAGATGAACCAATCAATTAGGTAAAAGAGCCAATGAGAGCACGATCATAGAATGCAAAAATCCGTAAGGTCTTACCTCGCGATTAGGAGGATGGAAGGATCCAAAGGATTCAAGGCCAGGAGGCCCCCTTAGGACCTCCTAATGCTCTAGAGCCCGAGCAGTGAGGTGGAACTCAACATCATCGGCAATGGTGCTCTCTGAAAAGGTAGCCCCCATCACCTCCGAAGATCGATCGTCATCGCTACTCCCCGCTATTGACAGCATAGAGGCAAAGGAGGGTGGCACCTCCGACAAGGATGCAATGAGAATGGGAATGCCAACGGTATCATGGTGAGCCATCTACAAAAGCGCCAGGAAGACGGCAGAGTAATGCTAAGTAGAATGCTCTCAAAGAAAGAAGCAAAGGCACACACCAAGCAAAAGGAACAACAAAGAGAAGGGATTGACGCAGTGTTTATATAGCCAGTACCCAGGGAGTTAAAGGGCCTTGTCGCCATAATGGTAGTGACACGTGCCCTCACCCCAGCGCACCACAACACGTCCTTTTCCACGCGTCATTATGAGCCATTATGGTGGTTGTCGTATCACCTCCGCAATTGAAGCGCTCAGATGCTCTAATTGGCACGATGGCTATGCGACCCCCAAAGATGGTTCCCAGACATGCCAGTCTCAGCTTGCAGACAAGCAGGTAATGGTTCTCAAAGGCATCATCAAGAGAATGCCACATGATGATGGCCCATGAAACAGATGACCTTGAACATGGGCCAGCTGGCACCTCCCCAACCAGGCACCAAGACGTGAGGCCATGGGCCAAATTAGGATTAAAGCATCTAAAGCTCTTGTCATCATAACAGATGAAGCCAGTATTGCAAAAAATAGAAGAATAAAGCACTCCCACCAACTAACGACAATGCCCGAGCTGCCCGACAAGGGTGGTCCAAAACCTTCTCGGCACGAAGACCTAGAGCCTCCTTGAAGGTTACTCTCCAACAGAGACAAATGTGAACAGTCGTAAGCCAGCCAGAACCCAGTCCTTGATTTTCCCCAGTCTTAGGCATGCGGCTTACAAGTCAGCTAGTCGCAGTCGACTACCTCTAGGCCTGTCTTCGAGCAATGCAATTCAATCCAGAGCCTTCGAAAGCCCTTGGGATCCTGACTAGCTCCCGAATAGTTCACGGCTGACAGAGCCGGCCCACTACTAACCCCAAGTCGCCTCGACTGCAGCAGCGCCTGATCGGCCACCCATTGCCTCGGAGGTAGCACACACTTAGAGGGCACAAGATGGTTTGTTGTCCAGGCTAGCACGGTGCCCCCAGGCATGCCGCTTCTTGAATGCAATCGGCTGATCATTCTCAGTGTGGCATCTTTGGGCCAATCCAACCGGCCAGCCCTTGACTAGGTGTCATGGCGGACCATCACACATCGGATCCCCATAGATTTGAATTACCAAGCTAGTGGTTGACCAGTAGGTCGTAACATGCGTAAGTGTTCTGGCCACCAAAACCATGAAACAAAGTCAAGAGCTAAGAGACAAAAAGGTAAGAGAAAGAGCAAAGTTCTAAAATTTTATTAATTAACTTCCTTTATAAAGTACAATGTTTACATCAGCGGACATACATGACAAAAAAGTGAGCATATGGGAGAGCTACCCGATGGAGCCGGCCCATAAAATCGGTTCTGGGAGGACAGTAATGACTATAGTGCCCAACAACTATTCATTACTTATCAAATCATCAAACTGGGGGCTAAAGCACCATAGCGGCTAAAGGGGATGCCATTCCTAGACGAGGGAGGAGCAAGATGCTACCACCCTCACAGGGAAGGCGTCCCGAAAGGAGACCCTTTGTCGAAGTTAACCGTAGCCGATGAGGGTGAAACCTTACCATAGCGGCGATGACGGTCCAACCATGGTGGAACTCTGGAAACATTCCCTCTAGCAAGCTCCACAAGTGACCCTCTAACAAAATGAACCGAAAGCCAAATGCTCCCCCTCGAGCCAAGGTGGCACAACAGAACATTTGTGCCTTGAAGTTCATCCAGAGGTTTTACCGTTGGATGTTAGCATGGAGGAGGAATATGGCAGTGGCCCAAAAATAGAGCCTCCCACATCACGACAGTGAAACAACCCTAGAAGTGACATAATGACAAGCTCCAACTATAGCTTCCGGCCTCCCAAGACTTTTGCCGACCTCAAACGGTAGTAACAAGGATTCTAGGCAAACTCTGAGCACAACTTTCAGCCCCGAAGGACGCCCACAGGTCCTCCACTATGGCAGCCTGGGACTCTCACTTTGCTCGATCAATCACATCACTTGACCAAGGGAGAGGTTATTCGCGGCATGGAGCACAAAGAGTCCCCTTATTTATAGTAGAGCACGGATCAACGAGGCAATTAATTTGAAGGGTTACATCCATAGTGCCATCAGCTGGAGGTCAACACTAGGCCACGACGTTGCCTAGAATCTTTCTAGAAAAATCTCAACTCAGATGACGCCCTCCATGAAAAGAAGCAAGGAACATCGAAGAGGAAAGCCTCAAAAGGAAACATCCAAGAAAGGAGTGTGTAAGCTAGCCTGCATACAGACATCCTATCACCATATACACCAGAAAATGGCAAAGCACGGTTTCCCGGCATGGGGGGTTAATGATCGGTTTGGTGATACCATGGGACAATCGAGTGCCAAGCCAACTGTCAGTATGACAAGGGGCCCAACAAGTGGTGAGCTGTCCCTCAACAAAGAGATCAATCCAACCCAATCCATGGGTCATAACAGTGACTAGAATGAGGCCCACGGCGTGATGTGTCAAAGGAGACAAGCATCCATGGCCCAACCAGCAGCACAATCAGATAGACCAATCTGGAAGGCCCTCGGGCAGGCAGCCAACTAGTAGAGCAATCAGAGTATGCGCATGTGGACTGTAACCTAAAGCCACCTAACAACTGGATCAAGGGACCACTCACAGTCTCCTCACTGCAGCAAGGCGATGCCTGACAAAAGTGGCTCCAGTCACCCCCTTGTGGCTAGCAAACCCGAAGGTGACACCTTTCATGGGCCTCGGCACCAAATCTTCATTTGCAAAGTATTACAAATACTCCTTGCCACCGCAAGATAGGCTAGGGAGAAGAAAAAGAGAAGAAGAGGAAGAAAGAAGAAAAATGGGAGAAAGAAAAAGGGATCAGAGAGAGAATAAGAAAGAGGAAGAACCGATCATTCTCCCTCAACAGTTGGCTCTCTCCCTGGACAGCTCTTCCTCCTCCTCACAAAGTCACTCCCTCTCGAGTGCGTCCATAGTGAGCCACTCCCAATCGAGTGTGTCCATAGTGAGCCACTCCTTGTCGAGTGCATCCATAGTGAGCCACTCCATGCCGAGTGCGTCCATAGTGAGCCACTCCATGCCGAGTGCGTCCATAGTAAGCCACTCCCTACCAAATGCGTCGATATGAGCCACTCCCTACCGAGTACATCCATAGTGATCCACTCCCTGCCTAGTGTGTCCATAGTGAGTGACTCCCTACTGAGTGCATCCATAATGAGCCACTCCCTATTGAGTGTATCCAGAGTGAGCCACTCCCTATTGAGTGCGTCCATAGAGAGCCACTCCCTACCGAGTGCATCCATAGTGAGCCACTCCCTATCGAGTGCAACCCTAGTGGGCCATCGACCGTGTGCAACCAAAAAGGAGCTCAGTCCTCCTTTTTTTCTCTAAGCTGCCCTTTGTCAGGCGTTCAATAGGAGCTAGTCCTCCTCTTACATCCCCCACTAACATGCTATTTTGTATTATCTAATATACTCCTTACATCTTTCTATCTCTTGAGAAAAATTTCTGACTTGAGTGTTGAAGGATAAATTAGGGAGTGAGTCTTACCAATCCTATGACCTCTTGTTTGTAGTTTATGGTGTACAGGTTCTAAGTCAGTAGTGATTGAGACCGAACCCGCTCTAATTCGACCCACAATAAACGATCAAGTAGCTCTCTAATCCATACCATAACTTGAGAACTAGGGACGTATCCGCATGAAGCTGCCACTCCACACCCCCCCTTCCCTTCTTTAACTTATTAATTAATCAAATGAAAAGATAATTAAATAAAACCATGATGCTCTCTTATCTCCAAACCCTTACTCACTTCGTTTCAATTAGTCCTAGCACCCCTCCCCTCACTTCTTCCATACCCAGGTGGCAGCCTTGAGAGAGAGGGAAAGAGAATGAGAGAGAGAGAGAGAGGAACGGCCGAGAGAAAACTAGAAAGAGTGTGTCAAACCCTAGCAAATTCTTCCACACGCATAATCTTCTCCTTCCTTTGCTGGTGGTTCTTTAAGAAGCATTTGGCCAT
>JAOVVI020010693.1:0-12972 GCA_028571085.2 Nepenthes alata
GCCCATGTGGCATCCAGGTGGCAGAAATGGACAAAAATCTAACAGCGCATTTATAAGCTGCTAGGAGAGAGAAAAGACCAGCCAATGAAGGCATGACCATCGCTGCGGCAGCGGCTCAAGCAGCTGTGCGCAGGTAGCTAGCCAATCCTTATTTAGGGGGAAACCATGTGTGGCCGGTAGCACCCAGGAGCCTGCCTGCCACCGTAAAATGACAGCCGACATGACTGGCGCACGACGACAGCGACCAGTGACAGCAGAACCCTAGCAACGGGCATTCTCGCGCCCAGGGTCTACGATGAAGGAACCTATAAAAGGTCCCTTCCCCAGAGGAGGGGACTTTTGGGGACTTTGGGACTTTTGGAATCCTTCTTTCTTTCTCAGACAATTCTAGAGAACAACAAGCCCTCATCTCTCAACGTCTGGATCCCCACGTCAGCTCAGGCAAGGGGAGTTAGCCACCCATTACGGTGCATCAGGGAAGCCATGCCTTCCACCCCTGCTCATTGCATTTTTCACTATGAAGCATATGTATTACCTACACATCATCAGCATTCATCTACACACCGCCCAGCATTCATAAGTAGGGTTTTCTCCGAAAACCCTCCGCGCGCCCGTCGCGCGCTTGAGCCACGCTCGAGCGCCGGTCCAACGGGTAAAATTTTTAAACGTATTTTTGCCCCCTCTATAAATATTGGACTTATATTTTTAAAATCATAAGCACGCCAGAGCCTCTTTTGAGAGTGTTGGAGCCTTTCTACTTGAGAGAAGAGCATTATTCTTCCTTTTTATCTTGCTCCATTTGAAAAAACCGAATCTACTACGCTCTACGTCATTGTGCCTCATGTTCTAATAGTTTTTCTCTTCGTTTCTCTTTACTGTTTAAACTCTTTCATCTTTCTACCTTCGTGGGAGACGTTGGTTCGTGAAGAAGGAAATCCGATCGTGGTTGGCAATTCAAGTGGCACGAGAGGGAATGTTGGCTTGAAGATCGAAAAGTGACCGGTTCCGTTACCGCGGGCAAATCCAAGGAGTTCCTTGGTAGGGATCACGTAACGGGAGTAAGTCGGCTAGGTTAGCACGTCGTTACCACCCGGTCTGTAAGTTGATTTTTATAGTGTATTGCTTCCCTGGCCGTTGAAGCCTGGAGTATTTTTCTCGATTACCGTGGGTATTGAATTTTCACTTCGTCACCAAAAATAGGGTCTTTATATGATTGTTTACGTATTTTGTTTACTGCGCATGATTATTAGTCTCGTATGCATCTAGTGCTTCAAAACTTAATTATTCACGTAAGCACCAAAAAGTACTTTTTCAATTATTATTATTATTACTATTATTACGGTGGTACAAATTAATGCAAAATACTTTCTAAATTTTTGATATTTACTCATTTAAATCGTACGTTTAAGTTACACTAAAATATAATACATATAATTGAGATGATTTTCTTCAACTAATAAATAAGTTAAAATAGTTTGTTGAATTCAAATTATTAATTTGTCATTCAAAGGATTATACTTTTGTGATCTATTTTGGTTCTCTAAGGCCTTATTACGCCATATCCGTTTTAAAGTAGCTTATATGTATAATTAAATTTCACAATTAATAAATTTTACTAATTTAATCCTAAAATATCTAATTTGAAATACTATGATATTACAAGTGCCTCCTAATCATGTATGAGTAGTGCCTATTCTATTTACCCACACACAAGCGTCTCTTGATCATGCACGAACAGAGCCCAATCAATACACTAGTCCAACTTTTACTTAAACGAATCTTGTGCAAACTTTTAGTCAATTTTGTTATTTGAGTGACCCTCGCACAAATATCATGCAACTGCTGCTTGACATATCCACTTGACCATGCTTCAAACAAATATTACATATCCTTTAAATAACTCATTTATTGGGTATGAAACTTATAAGGGGGTGACTAAAAGTTTAACAAAATTTTCCTCATGATTTCGTGGGGAGCATCTTGCCTCTCCGGCAATTGTCAAATCTTGCATTCTAGAAAATTTTCCTCCATGCAGATCCTAATGTCGACTTTTATCAGTTTAAACGATACATTCTCTTGTTCCACCAAACTCAAAGTATTGCCACTCTTTTTAGTATCTTCACCAAGGTAGTGTCGCTTCCTCTTACTCTTCTCCGTAACTTTCTCCCACCATGTTGAATAAGCCTCCCGTTGGTTATCTTAGCATTGCCCTTGGTGACCAAAGCCTTCATCAAGTATCAACTTGATCTTTTGCTTCCTATTGCTACAATTGAGGCTTCTTTCTTGAGCCTTCATTAGCCGTTGCGAAACACTATGCAAAAGCTCCCCTTGTCAAACTTCTCAATTAAAATTAAATTTAATCAAACATTTGGAACATGTCGGACACTTCTCAACAATAATTTCATCCTATTACTTGTTTATAAGTTAAGGTTACTCATGCCCATTACCCTTGACGTGTCATTATTATCCATCTTTAATACCTTTGACTCTTGGGAGTATAGGAGATGGAAAGAGACTTTTTGAATGTCACATGATATGCGAAACCATTATTCATTACTTAACTTTTTTTGTGGCTTATGAAGCACAGTGTCTTCCTTATGTCAACAACTAGAATGTATCCGTAGGTAGCATTAAATTTCCGATCATTATTGTCATGATCCATTGTCTTTTGCTACTCGCTATCACCTTTCTTCTCCAGCTTTCTTTTAAAAGCAATTTTGCTTCATGTAATCCTTTTTACTATAGTGGAAGCACTTAATATTCTAAAGTTTTGATTGACTGTTACTCCTTTCTAGTATGCCGCCCCGATCCTTGGATTTCTCGTGTTCTCGACCGTTAGTGGATACAAAGGCATTCGACTCTTTCGAAATCTCATTGCTTTTTTTTTTTTTTTGTCTAAACTCGATTATAAGTAATAATCTTGTCAAGGTTGAGCATATCCTTCCTGAATCTTTCCTCTTTCAACAATCAAAGACCAAAGAATTATTTCTTTACATGCAATCTTAATGTTAGGGAGTGGGACTTATACTAGCCCTTCATTTTTATCCTAACTTGTACTAGATCTAACAAGCCAATGTCATCTTGAAATATGTTATCCACGAGATATATCTTAATTATGTAATTAGTTAAATCCTTTATATCTTGCCACTCATTATCTTTCATTTTCTATAACATATCATCCTTCTTTCATAATGCTTTTATAATTTTTTTTAGGTCAAAATATTTCTTACTCTTTTTTTTATCAAAGAATAAAATTATTTTATCGTTAAATTATTCAATATAGAATGGTAAATCCTTTGTCAATGATGCTAATAAATTATATTTTTCACAACACATAAAAAGTTACACTATGATACCATTTATTAGAAATATTCGGGACTAAAAGCATCTACATATTTGGTACAATAGAAATAAATCCTTAAATCTCCCATCAATCGGTTGCCACAAATCACTATAAAAGTATAATGAACCAAATCACATAACCAAATACACATAAGTTGTATAACAAAATTTAACGTTAAAAACTCTTTTCAATCAAAAAGAAAATTATAGGATAAATACTAAATAAATCCACGATAATACTGTCCTCTTATAAATAACCATATCTGAGATTTTTTTATTATAATCCGAATAAATAATAGTTAAATTTATTTTCCAACACACTTTATAATCTATTAGAGAAGAATATATCGAAAAAATGAGAAACTAAAGTAGAAATATGTCCTGGAAGTAAACTAAAGTAATGTAGCCAAGTTTAATAAGGAATAAAATTTGAATCGAATTTCAATCGGATGTTAAAACTTTTCCTCATCTTTCTTTTCTCTATTCTCTCTTCATGCAGCGTTGTTGTGTTAAAAATAATGTCTTTTGACCTAAAAATCATGCAAATTTTTTTATACTCAGAGTTAGCCTTCAAAGTCTAATTTTGGTGTTCGAATGTGAGATGCAAAAATTGAAATTGGGGCTCATGCATCCTTGGGTGTATACATGTGGTGCCCATTATGTTTACTTGTGCACATGCGGTGCCCGTTCTCTCTAGATGTGCACAAGCAGCTCTTGTTCACATATAAATGGGCCCCATTCTATCCATTAGTTAAATATTTGCTTGAATAAGTCTCACACAAAATTTTAGTTAATTCTATTTCACAAGTGACGGTTGTATGAACATCATATAACCTTTGCCTGACATTTTTGCTTGATAATGCCTTGCATAAATATTGTGCATCATTCAAATGACCAATCTATTAAATATAATACTCATAAAGATGTGACATGAAATTCTATACTTGCATCCATTATCCCCATCCAAAGGGAATTCCTTGCTTTGAGTAAGAGTCAGAAAAGAGCCATGCTTACAACTATTGACTAATAGGGAGCTTCAAATCTTGAAACAAAATTACTATCAATTTTTGATTGATTTGAACATTTATTCCAAGCCACACAAGACAATTTCCAAATCTTATGCAGGGGCCATCTGGACCAGGACAACTCCCTCCTTAGACTCTTTTAAACTTTTTGTACAGCATATTGTGGGAAATGAGGAAAGTTTCCTATATTTAGATTTTTGATATCTTGTTGGTCCACTTGCCATCAATTTTCTCGACTATATCACCTTTGGGATAGGCATTCATCTGTATGTAAAAGTTAAATCCATTATCTCTGAAAACAAATGAAGATGGCCATTGCAAACCCTCCTCTCTTTGGGCTCCTTCATTAGATTATGGCCACTCAATGATCCCTACTCCACCTCACTGAATTCTATCTACTGGGGCCTCAAAGTGAATGACCTTTTCTTTATTCAGTAGATTTCGAGGATCTTTCGGCCAAAACTTCCAAAGGTGACCTAGGTTGTCATCATTTGGGGTTTTGGCCAACATCCTTCCTATACTTTTATTCTTTGGTTGGTTATTAGAGACAACTCAGGACCTTGGACACTCATCTCTCCTACCTACCCTCTCGTTGTTGCTTTGCAGAGCTATAGAGAAATTGCTATGTCACAGTTTTTTCAATTGTGATACTACCAAAAATATTTCAAGGGTTATTCAAATATTAGTTGTGCATGGCCATACAATGATTGAAGTATAGCTTTGAGTGGGTGGCAATCAAATGTAATTCCCAGTCGAGCGTCCACCTTCACTTTAAGTTGATTTTGGCAGCTATGACCTACTTTGTTTGGAGGGATTGATGTAAGGTTCGTGTTTTAGGATTCTTATAAAATTATGATTTATTGAGTTAATATAATTAATATTAAGGATATTGGATGTGAGAATTGGGTCGAAAGGTCCGAAAATTGACCTGGGAATTTCAACTCGGAGTAGGCCCGAGGTGCGCCTGAGGCGCAAGGTAGGTGTGTTTTCCAAAACCTCCATGCCTGTGCAGTGCTCGATCCGTGCCCGAATCGCATTTTCTAGAACTATCATGCACGATGAGTGCCTAAGGCGCGCTCGAGCGCGGATTCTAGTATACTTGTGCTCGAACGGCACTCGACCGATGCTCGAGTGCCGAAGTGGTTATAAGCTCAACTGCTTCCTTTTTCTGCAATTTTCGTGCAGCTATTTGTAGAAAGGAGAGAGAGAGAGGCAAAGGAAGGAGAATAGAAGAGAGAGAAGGAGAGGCTCCAAAAGCATGAATCCGGACGATCCCAATAAGAAAAGTTATGACGGACCGGGTTATTCTTCTTAAATAACATCCGTCAAACATAATAATAGACTAGTATTTCTAATTAAAATTATTAATTTATATAGAAAATTGGGTAGAGTTCTATTTATAAATCGAGCGTTTGTCAAAATACAAACACCTATAAATTAACCCTGCACAACAATCTCCAACAATCCACAATAAACCACAAGTCTCAATATTTAACACACTACACACGATCTAATCGCCACATCAACCGAAATGGCACCAACATCATAACTCCAGTATAATGCCGGTGGGGAAGGATTCCAACTAGGAATCTCGATCATAACCATAATGAGAAAGACCTGCGGAAGCAAAAAAATCACAATATAGAGCAGAAACTGATCCATCATTCATCCATACCAAACATCATTAATCACCACCATACATGTCTTATATAGTTTACAAAAGTAGAACAAAATTTCTGTTTTATACATAAAATCAGCAAAATCCCAGTCCCGAGCCCTGCGTGCAATATCAGCTGTCTATCGCACTTCTATAGCCTATTCCGTCTCGTCGGGTATCAATACGTTCTCATCTGAAAGATATATAGCAAGAGTGAGCGTATAACCCAACAAATAAAATCACACATCACTAACTATAGGCAGGTAAAAGTGAAAGCAATAATTGATTGAAATGTCATATACTCAGGACAAAGGAAAACATGGGAGGAAAGAGAGCACCAGAATTTATCTAGTTCACGTATTTACACCAGTTACGTTTTATTCGCTTTCATTATTACCGTTAATCTTTGCGGAACTCAGAGCCAATAAGTCATACTAGCCAACGATGCAAGAGAACGAGGAAAGGAATGTGCTCGCTACACATTCTAAAGCCGACTACATTTTAGGTTTGCAGTACTCGACCATCGGCTACATTTTAGGTACGCAGCACTCGGCCATCTCAATCGTTCCATATTCCCCGGGAACTAGGGCAATCCTCGTTCTTTCACAATAGTATCCTAAAACATACCCACCTTTTATCTTCATGCCTTGGAAGGCCATTTTGTACCTTCCACCTTGTGATTGCAAGGAACAATCTTGTGTTAGCTAGTTGTTTTACTGACAGACAGTGGATCCACTTATAACTTCTTACAGACACACATGGTCAAGTATTTTGACCTCTCGATTGAGCCTTCTCATCACCTTAATGTTATAATGGGTAATGAGAATTCCCTGAAATGTGAAGGGTGTATACAGGAGTTCTAGTTATTCTTAGACAAGCCAACTTTCATGTTAATCTCTATTTACTACCAATATATAAAGCTGATCTTGTATTGAAAGTACAATGGCTCGCATCAATTGTACCCATGCTTTTTGACTATCAGGTTTTATGGATGAGCTTCGATTATGTTGGCCACAAACTCACCTTACATGGCGTGCCCACAGCTTCTATATCCACCATGTCATTAGGCCAACTGAAGAGAGGTGACCTTACCCAGTCTATGGCATCCTACTTCCAGTATTCTTGATTTTGGAGTAGAAAATGAGAAAACATAGCAACGGCTCAATCTGGTGAAAGACCCAAAATTTTTGACAGGTTCATATTAAATTAAGAGATGAAATTTTGTGGGTTAACACATCAAAATCATTGTTTGTCATATTGGAAATCAAAAACTTGGATTTATTTTGAGTTCAGTGGAAAATCTCACATAGTTGATGAATAGAGTGCTATGCTCTGTTTGAGAGACTAATCCGATTACAGTAGAGTTGAATGGCTACTTATTGATTTGGCTTATATTAAGGTATCCAGTGTTTAAGTATGAATATAGAATTTTAGAAATTATTTTCTATTGCTTCGATATTGCTCGAAGAAAAGCAGCAGCTGCTAAATTTTGTATTGTTTGATTTAGTATACTTGGTACTAAATTTGGAAGCTGGAAGTGACGTATGTGAATATGGTTGTGTATCTACTTGGGTGTATACATATATATATGTAAATATTGAAGAGTATAAATGAATAATAATGTATGGATTTATACAAGTGCGTGTGTGTGAGTGCTGTGTGTGTGTGCATTATATATGTGTGTGTGTGCCTTCTGTGTACTGCAGCTTGTGCGCTGCTTATGGGTAGAATGTGTGCAGCTTTTGGGCAGTGTGTGCAGCGTGCGTGTTACTATAGTGGCAGTGTATGTATAGTATATATACATATATATATGCATTATACGGGTACATATATATAAGGCAGGATGTGTATAATTATATATATGTGTATGATTATATGGGTTTATGTATATGTATGGGAAAAATATATGTACATAATGTATGTGTACGTGTACGTATATTGAGAAGAAAATTAATAGTAATTATTATTTTAATTGACGTTCGTGAAATTAGTCAGTATAATTAGATAGACGAGAATCGTAAGTTGATTCAATAATGACAAACCGAAGACAATTTATGACTTAGAAATGAGATTTGATATATTCGGAGTGACGATTATAATCAAATATAACATTTAAAAATAGTCAGCCGAATATTCTGAATTTTCTTAGATTTGCTTTTATTCCCGTGATGATTGATCTTTACGTTGACTTTAATCAAATGTGTATATTTTATTGGTACTACATAGATAAGTAAAAGAAAGTGTACGAAAACTCTATAATATCCGAGCGAATAAGAGTTCGTGAGATTTTAAAATAGTCTACACTTTTTCGATATTCATTCCATTTTGAAAGTCAAAATCGCTGATATTAAGGATGGATACTTATAACCTAATAACCATCATAGAAGATTATATTAGAAATATCATTAACAAAAGATATCAAGGATAGTATAAGTATATTACGGGTATAGCCTCTGGGATAACTGTAGAGGTAGTGGAGATAGCATAGATATCAGGTAATCTCGTGATACTTAACCAACCGTTAGAGGTATAAATATACGGCATTTGATTCATTATAGCAAAATAAGATTTATGGGGATTATTGTTATCTCGTATAGTGAAAATTATTATTATCTCATATAGTTGTTGTGATCTCATATTGAGCAGATAATCAGATTCGATGTAATCCATGTTGTATTCCTGATATTCAATTATTTATATGGCTTTTGGATCACAGACACAACATGTTATTGAATCTTGAATGGCGAATTGTATACCGTATATTATTTTTAATTTTATATATCTGATATTGTAATTCGATATACTTATTTATTTTCATGTGTTATTACTTATATTTACTTGTTTAGTATTTGACTCACTTTTATATTTTTTTTAACTCCAAATTGAAGAGGTATCGTAGGTGCTAGTCAAGATTTATAGGATTATTATTGAATACCAAATAGAGGCGATTCTGGATTTAGAAACATATGAGCCATGATGAAAAATATTTCTTTCACAATAAATGTTCTTATGAGTATCATTTATAGTATGATAATTTTTAGTAATTTGATAATTTTGAGTTCATATGTATCGATGAATTTTAAAATTTATGTCAGATAATTGATGAATTTGGATGATTTGAGATGTTTTATAGGGATGGTTCGGGTCGGGATGGGAGATTTGAGCTCGGGTCATCACAAAAACGGTCTAACTGATGCCTTGTCACGACTTCCAAATGGGTACTGTCATGCTTTGTATGTCATTTCAAAGCCAGTGATGGCCCTACTATCCTCCCTTCACAAATTTTATGTTAAACACCACACTTCAACCTATCCAATTTCTTCCATCCAGGGAACTTTGAACACTACACAGTGCGGGATGGATTGGTCTTCTACAATAGCAGAATTTTGGGGCCCACTGATTCAGCCTTACAAGACTTAATTTTACACAAGTACCATAACTCTCCACTCGGGGGTCATGCAGGCTTCCAGCAGACTCTCGTTAAGATATCCACCACTTTTTATTGGCCTCACGTGCATAAAGACGTCCGTGATTACGTCTCTTGCTGCTCAATCTGCCAACAAGTAAAGCCACTCAATATTACTTCACAAGGAGTGTTGCAACCCCTTCCAATTCTAGGTAAAATTTAAGATTCCTTTTCTATGGACTTTATTACCCACTTGCTAATTTCATGAGAAAAAACTATAATATTTGTGGTAGTTGACTGGCTGTCTAAATATGCCTATTTTACCGCCCTACACACCCACTTCACTGTCGAAGAACTTGTAGAGCTACTTCTTAAGGAGGTGTGCCGGCTGCATGGATTTTTAACTGAAATTATATTAGATTTGGACCCTATTTTTATGAGCAAATTATGTAAAGAGCTTTTCAAATTGTAAGGTACTACTCTGTCCAATAGCAACTCATACTATCCACAAGCAGAAGGGCAAATTGAAAGGGTCAACCGATATTTGGAGGATTATTTATGCTACTTCACAACCGAGAATCCTTCGACCTTGGTGCAGTTTTTACCACTGGCTAAATGGAATTACAATACGACGTGGGATTCTTCTATAAAACTGAGCCCATTCAAGGCTGTGTACAAAAAATTACCACCTTCCTTAATCGACTACACTCTAGGCACTTCACCAATTCCCTCGGTCGATGAACTACTGGCTAAGCACACCGACCTACTTGTGAACGTCAAGAATAATCTCCAAATGGCACAACTGCGCATAAAAAATTAGGTGGATATCCACAAGAAAAATAAAAAATTTTAAGTGGGAAATTAGGTCTTTGTCAAACTTTAACCCTACCAGCAATCCATAGTGGCACATCGACAATGTAATAAACTAGTCAAGCATTATTACGGACCCTTCTATATTTTGAAACGCATCAGCCCCGTGACATACCGATTGAGTCTTCCTGAGTATTCATGCATTCATAATGTCTTCCATGTATCTTTGCTTAAGAAAGGCCACGATGGTGCTCCTTGTGAACCGATTGAATTATCGCAGGAAGCCATGGGGTCATAGCCCATTCTGTTTCCTTTTTAGATTATTGGCTTTCAGAAAATCCTTCAACATGGCATGTTTATGCCGCAATTCCTTATTCATTGGCAGTCCCAGTCAGCCGGGGAGGCCACGTGGTAGTTCGCGACAAAATTCATCCAAGATTTGCCATCCTTCGACCTTGAGGATAAGGTACTCTTTGATGGGGAGGGTAATATTATCAACCTTATTACCACTAATGTAGCTTCACCACCACGTCAACTGGGACCAAGGAAAAGCGCCAAAATAATCCATTCACCTTGAAAATTCTATGATTACATATAACACATTTTTTCTATTTTTCAGTATGCTGCTAACTGGTCCCCATCCGCTTTATTTTATTTGCTTATTGTGTTCTGTTATTTGTTTTGTTAAGTGGTAATAGGCCATGGGCTGCTTGGCCTTTGGTTTCCACGGACTACCCTCTTATATCCACACATACTACAGTAACTAAAAATTAACAAGATATTTCTTCCTTATACTCTCTCTCTTGAAACATCTTCTCTGACTCCTCTACCTCACATTTCTCTCTATTCTCTCTCTCGTGCTCTCCTACTTCTCTCTGTCTGAACTTTCCTTTCTCTTTTTCCTCTTATTTTTGACTGATTCTGGTGGTCGTGTGAAGTGATTGTGCAAATTTGGAGCGATAATGCTAGAGTAGTCGCAACATTCTGGTAGATCTTCAAGGTGATGTATTGATAGATAAAGTAAGAGTGAAGTTGAAATAAGAGACAGTAAATGAATAATTTTTTCATAACTCTTGAGGTTCAATGACAACATCATGCAGTACATTTGTTGTCTTTGAATTAGCCTCACTCTTTTTAAAGGGGGAAGAAGGTGTTTAAATTTTTTTTATTTCACAATTTTATTTTACTGTGAAGTTTCTACACAATAAATTGGATAAATAATTTTCTTTTGTTGAAAACTCTATCATTTGAAATTCAATTTCATTGTCACTCCTCAAAACCTTTAGTTTACCTCCAACTTGAGTTTTCTCCAATTTACTTCTAGAAAAAGTATCCACAATGGTGTTAGATTTATTTTTAAGAAAAATAAACCAATGTAATTCTAGATAAATCATCCGCTATAGTTAGAAATTATTTGTGAAAAAGTACTTTCTGTGCTAACGTGAACAATCAAATTTCGACTCCGTTAAAAGTATAGCGGAAGCAGTAGAAATAAATATCTAATACACGTAAAAGATATTTAGTACTAGATGCATATTGTGAGGTTCCGGGCTTATGAGAAAGATAGTTAAGGATTAATTATCGTCATTGTAATTAATTGTAGATCGATTGATTTATGTAGGGATGTGAATAAGGTAAAAAGGTGGAAATTATCCGAAATTCTCCTGTTGAAGTTCGGGGTCAGCAGCCAGCGCCCGCTCGCTGCCCGCTCGAGCCCCGCTCGAGCGGAAAAAGCAGGAGCGGTGCGAGCCGCTCGCTGGGCGTCGCAGTATAAAAATGCGCCCTGTCTCTTTCCCCGTCATTTTTCACGCAGCTAGGGTTCTGGAGAGAGAGGGAGGCGCGTTTCTAGAGTGAGAAAGAGGGAGAACGAGGCTTGGAAGTCCGATTCGGTCCGAGAGCCAGTTATTAAAGTTAAAGCACGCGTCGAGGCAAGTGTTTTCATACCCATTAACTTTCCTCTTTCGTTGATTTTCGTTGTTTATCGGGTATTTTCGTGTTTATACCCACCCATGGCTTCGAAAATACAGTACCCGAGACTCAAGACCAAGAATGGTATAATTTGTCCGCTGATTTGTACACCGATTCGTTCGGTGGAGCGTCGCCCAAACCCTAACCTACGGGGATTTGGGGGTTTCCTGTTTTCCACCGGCCAATCGTTAAATTGACTTCATTTTATGAATCCCCATGTTCTTCTTGTGCATATATGTTGGCCGTGGGAAAAATCTCGCGCGTTAGGGCCCGTTCGTGGCCTCCGAGTCCTCTAAATTACTGTTCATCCGTGAATAAATTGGGAAAACTGATCTTGTTGCTTCTATATAATTATGATGGAGCTTATGTGATGTGTTGATGTGAAAATATAAGCTTGAACTTCATAAATTGTGCATTGGAAACGTGGGAACGTGTCCCGAGAGCTTCTAAGGTGGTGGTTGACCACCGGAGGTAAGAATTCCAACTCCCTGTGAACCTTGTGTTAAATTGTGATAAAAGATAATCTCAAAGAAGAAGTTAAGTCCAATGAGTAATGGAGGGAGACCCACTAAGTATGTCGTAGAGAACGTGATCTCCCGGATGGAGACGTGTGATGGGAATGAGATTTCCCAGTGATGTTTGATTGTGTCGTGTAGTGGGTCCTCCCTCCCGAAGAGTCAAACCTTGAAATTAGGACCGTGGTTGATAGGAGTGGTGTCCTCTAACCTGCCACGTACATCATGGTGGAAACCCAGGGAATACTC
>JAOVVI020010694.1:0-12972 GCA_028571085.2 Nepenthes alata
CTAAGTTACTTACTTTGGTACTTCTTTTCAACGAGGTGGTTCAGTTACTTTATTTAGTTAGGGTCTAGTTGGGTTCTAACTAATTAGTAAAGTTGGTCATTGTCTTTAGTTGCTCTTTATTCCGGTCAACTCTTACTCACAGCAGGTCAACCTTCTAAAAGCCGGTCAACATTACCAAGTTTTGGTCAACTTTATCTACTCCGGACTTCAAGCAGTTTGGCCTTCTGTGACACGAGTTACTCTGGTTTTTAAATGACATAAGGTCACTCCGGCCTCCGGAGTTCATTATACTCTTGGTTCTAATACTTTATTCTAATTTTAAGTTCTCTTTTGATGTTGGGTTCTCACAAAACACATGTTTATTCATAAAATCGAAGCCATATATCACAATACATGTAGGTAAACATGAAGTCTATCTGAAGAATTAAGAGAAACATGCTTCATTTACGTTAAACATGGAGAAATAAGATTTTAGAGTATAAATAAAAAGCGGTAAAAATAAAAAATAACGTCTGAGGTATACTTGCCTGAATTCGATCTACCACTATCTTTATCCATATCGGATCAAAAGTGACAATTTTTTCCCTTTCCTTCTCTTTCTTCCTCTCCTTCCTCTTTGTGCTCTGTCGTGGTGCTGCTCTCTCTCTGCTAAAAACCCCAAAATCCCTTTTTTTAAAACAAAAGAAGGAAAAACAAGTGAGTGGCCCGTGAGTGGTGCTCGAGCGCCAACTAGGCGTCATTCAGGCGCCACATTCTTTTAAATGTGCTTGAGTGGCACCTAGAGTGCTACTCAAGTGCAACATTCTGGAAAACATGCTCGAGTGGCGCCTTGAGCGCGACTCGGGTGGTGAGCCTGCTAGTCCCTTTCTTAATTTCAAAACTAATTTTTTTTATTTTTCAAACCTAATTTTGATCATTATTGATTTAAGTATCTCCTTATTATCATATTTTGGGATCAGAATTTCACAATTATAAATATCTTTCAAAGAAAATAATAGACTTCAATCCATAGCGACATGGAATAAATTTTAAACAATTATAGATTGTACTAAATTTTATTGGTTTTATATTCCTTAAGACTATAACATTTTCATATAATTATCTTTATCTACCCATAGATACCAAGTAGACATATACTTTCAAGTACAATGCAAGGAATTTCTCAACGAGAAATGACAAAAGAAATCCCCAAATGCCCCAACTATTTGCCACATGGAACTCTCAATAGGTCCATTGACATCCTCTAAACCTAACTCAACACTATAGTTCATCATCATATCTCTCACACCTATAATTTGGATGAAACTCTTGAATCTAGCCATCTGGCATTCGAATTTATATACCTAATCAATGGGAGTAGATATTCGGCCTTTAATTCATATTGACAAAATAATATCTGATGAGATTTTTTTAATATTTCAATATTAAGACCTCAATTGGGATAGATTTAGTAGAATTTGTGTGGTTGTTCAAATTGGATTCGGTAGAATCCAATTTGTCATTGTTGAGGTCAAATTCAGTGTAATCTAAGTGATCATTAATATTTGAATTCAGTGAAATTTACTTATTGTTAATATCTATGATAATATCGGGTCATGATATAAAATAGTTGGTTGAGCCTCGAATAGTATTGTCATTGATCACCGCTGTTGTTAATGTTATTTTATATCTATTGATATTAATATGATGTGTTTATTTTGTTATCATCACATTGTGGTTATATTACTTCTTGAATGTTTATATTACTTGGAAATCAACATGAAGGTATTGGTTTGCGGTTGCTGACCAACTCAAAGCCAGCATATGGATGTTTCAAAGTAAAGGAATTGGTTACTTACAAGAGAAATGTAAAGAATTTACTTACCTTGATTTGTAAATCTCTTATCCTTATTATATTTACATAGATGGCAACCTCTTCCCTCTAGGATGCATAGTCCTCTCTTCTTTTTTCTCTCCTATAAGAGGTGGCCAAGTGTAAGAAAATATTTGAGAGAAGGGGTTTAGGGTTTTGTGTGATAGGATGCTAGGGTTTAGTGTTGTTTCCTGTCCTTTAATTTTCTCCCGGAAATTCTGAAATTTTCCCTTCTCTCCAGGCCTCCGCCTCTCCGCCTAAGTAGCTAACAAACAGGTCCATTAGGGTTTACACAAAAGGAGAGAGGCGCCGCAGCTACTAGGTTAAATCTAGGGTGAAGTATAAATTTCTTCCTAATTATTTTGCTTTAAATTTAACTAAATAAAAACAAAACTGATTTGTTCCTTCCTTAAGTTGGCCGATTCTCCTACATTATAGAAATTCCATAACATTTTTAAGGTTTAAATCATCGAAGTGTGACTGCTAGGGTTTGAAAGCAAGGGAGAGGTGTTTAGATGAATTAGGGTTTTCAAGTAGGGCCACTAGGGTTTTGCACGATTACGATTTCTCTCTCAATCGTAGTATCATTAACTTACAGATACATTATACAAAAAAATATCTAGAAATCAATATTATCTCTGACAATTAAATTATTCAATTAAAGTAAAATTCTATTGATGAAAAACAGTTACCGAAATACCACTGGGTTGGCTTCTCAAAACCAATTAATCCAAACTCACCAAAATATTAGACTTGGCCCAAATGCCAATGGCAACTCTGAAAAATATTACCAACATATTAATTTATCTAATTGTCTATCACTTCTGATCATGAATCTCTTTAACTCAAAACGAAATGTCTAGATGTTACAGCTCTTTTTTTCGATGCTAAAGCAAGAAAGGAAGCACATTAAGTGCTCATTTAGAGCACTGCTCGATGTTGACCACGCGCCATGAGTGCTTATCTGCTCTTCGGCTCAAGACAAGATGGAAAAAATGGAGGAGGAGACCTCCTAGAAGATTTCAATCGAGTTTGACTTCAACTTATAAACTCAAACTATGACGTCACCCTTCCACATTAAGGAGAAGCATTGACACAATGTGGCATCCCTAAGATTTTAGAAAATTAAAGGTTTGTCAAGCACCATATCATAAACTATTTCTATATCCATCAAAACCATAAAATACTAATTGTTTTGTTCTAAAATTTCTCTAATAATCTTCTCAAAAGATAAATAAGTTCATTAGTTGAGGATCATGATATAATGCCAAATTGATTTTGGATGTTCCGTTTTTGTCATAACTTTTTTATTTATTTGTTCAGAAATTTTAAAGCATGGAAATCTAATAATTATAAATATCTCCTTTACTTCCATAAAATGACCAAAAATATTTTTGCGCTATTAATCGGACTTTCACATAGTCCTTTAAATCACATTAGATACCCATATTGTCTTATAATTCGGTTAACCAAATTGTCTCAGAATTTTTAAATATTCTCAAATTTTAATAGATGCCCATTTTGTCTGATCCTATAAATTTATCATTTTTCTAATTTTTAACTTCATATTTAATTGCATAAACTCTTGTTTTACGATTTTTAAAGTATTTATTTTCACCTCACTGCTTTTCTTTCATAATAAAACATTTTCACCTTTTAAATCACCTCATAATAAAACATTTTTCATTGATTAGTTCGTTAATATAACTTCCTTTTCGATGTCATCTTATTTTACTAACATAGTTTCTCTTATTCTTTTTACATACAATTGATACATCTCTGAATCCGAATTGTTATACGGAATAAAGATGCCTCTTAATATCTCCTAATAGGTCGAATTGAAGTATGACCAATCTCCATCACTAATAATCTAGATCCTACAATAAATAAACAAGATATCAGAGGATGGTGGGACTCATTCCCCAATATATCCTTTGACACTCAGAATTAAAAATCTTTCTGTGAGAGAGAGAAAGATGGAGGAGCAATTTGCATGGATGCACGTAAGAGGGGGGTTGAGTGTGGATCGGAGGATTAGGCTCCGATGGATGCGCCTGGTATGGAGCGGCTTTTGAAGGAGTTGGCACTCGTGAGTCAAGTGGCTTAAGAGATGATGACTTATAGGCAAAGTAGCTTGGGAGACGGTGCACTTGTAAATAGAGTAGCTTGGGCGAAAGCCCTTCGATCCTTCTTGGGTGCTCGAGAGTGAGAGTAGTTCAGGTCATCTGGGATGCTTCAAGGTTAAGATTCTTCGATTCTCTTTCCCACATGGATAAGGAAATATTTATAGAATTGGAATTGGTGCGACTTTCCTTTGGCCTCGCGGCTAAAGTAGGCTACCCTGGGCATATCCGTTGAGCTATCTTAGCGATCGCGTATGAGGCACATATGATAATCAAGGTTATTTTGGAACATTCTTTCCTTTGCCCAGACCATCCTGGAGGTCGTTGCATTATAATTGCTATTCGGGTACATTTTCTAAGCCGTAACTACCATTTTGAGGCAATGTGCAATCATAAGCATTATTTTAAAAATATTTGCTAAACTGTCAGAATAATTATCGTGATCGCATTATGGTAAGTTCTACTTACTTTCCTACACTTTATTGTTGAGGTTGTCGGTGGCCACACACGAGAGACAATCACAGGTGCAACATTGTACGCAACCTTAATCGCCTGTTCCATAGTGAATAGTTACAGGTTGACCCATCTAGGCTAATCTCACCACTGTCAGGGCCTTTGACTCAACAGTATGTATGATGGGCCACCGTTCTTCGGGTTTTTCTCCTTTTGGTGAGCTAAACTAACTATTGACGTGCTTCCTGGGCCTTGGCCTTGGGAAAAAGTCCACCAGACCACAGCCACTCCTACGGGTTGGGTTCTAGGCCAACCCGCGTTCTGCCGAACCCATTAATAATAAATTCTAAATTCTTTCTCATTATTATTTACGATTTTACAATTTTATATATATCTTTCACTCTCTTTTTTATTCGAACTCAGTATACAGTGCATTATATGTTATAGGCATAGCATCGTTTGCCTTTTCTTGTTACATTTTACATTCTTTATATTTATTTTTATAAACATTCATTATTACTGTGAAGTTATTACACTCTTTTCGTCCTTACTGTCTTTTAGAAACCCTCCTCCTATAATCACTCGTTCCTTGGTACAAATTCCTGTATATTTGTTCATATCTTCCTAAGGTCCGAATTTTGTTACTAATGTTTCCTCCTTGAAGCTCTACCATCGCGTTTACTGATACTTTGAAGCTTCAATCATTCTCTTCCTTTTTTCGTGCTTACATATAATACTAGAAATCTATGTTAACTAAATAGATTCTCCCATGAATTAATTTTATAAAAGCAAGCAATCTAATATTATTGTTAGAAATAAATCAATTTAACTACTATTAAGTTTACCATTAAAAATTAGAAAGTATTTAGTTTTTTTCCCTAAAGTGTGTTATCAAAGTGATGAGTCCAATAACCTTGTGGGCCGACCCAGAATCAAATTCATCCGTCAACATGCCCAGGGGACAGAATCCCAACAAGACCCCATGAATGCGAAGCCTAGAAAGCGCTGTCACAGGCCAACCGCAACCCAGTGTATGATGCACAAGTGGAGATAAGTACCGAGCAAGCCCAACAGACAACCTCGCAAGAGCTGACCAATCGCGTCGTAGGAAGACCTCCACATCAACAACCAACAGCTCGGTCAAAGTAGCGAGTGCGTGCAAGAGGCACCTATTACAATCATTGAGGAAATCTAGCGAACATGTTGGGAGAATTGTCCACAATTGAACGACTACACCCAGAAGGATGACTACCATTGCCGGCCACCAATATCGCCTACATGGTGAATCCTCACAGGGTAGCGTTTACTAGCCTTAGCATCCAAGAAAAGTTAAATCATTGCCAATATTACAAATACCCCCTCACCCCTATTGGAAAAGAGAAAATGATCCTTACCCTTGATTGCCCAGGTAAAACAAAGAGCTCTCTCGTGCTCTTGCCGATTCTCTAAGGGAACTCTCTCTCTCTCAGCCGCTCCCCAATGAGCACACTTTAAAATCACTCCCCGTCGAACGCAACCGCCAGAAGAAAGACTTTCACTATCACTCTCAATTCCCTCACCCGTGCATTGTGCACCGCATCTTTCATCTTTTTATTCTCGTAAAAACTTTCCAGTTTAAGTATCGAAAATATATTGATGAGTGAGCCTTACCAATTCTTCAACCTCTTATTTGTTCATTGTATTGTGTACGACCCAAGTTACTAAAGATAGATACCGGACCCGCCTAATTTGACCTGCCATGGAAGGTCATGAGGTTTTCTAATCCATACAACAACCTGAATCTATGGATGCATTATTGATACCATCTATGAGAACAATTGACAAGTCCAACCACCACAATTTCTATGAAAAATATGGTTAACACCAGATCGCAAGCCAGCACGTGGGACAGAGGCATCACCATACAAGCCGACGATTCCTCGGATGGTAGCCATGCAGGCAAATAGCCTACACCTGGCGTGCACGTGCTCACTTCCCAGATGGGAGATGTGTTCAAGATGCTCCAAATGATCAGTGCACATCTGCATGGGCAGCAGCCAGGGTTTTCTGCCCACATTACGCAAGCTTTGGCCTCAAGGCAAAGGAACCGAAGAAAGAGACACCCTTTCGGGAAGACCCCACAGCCTGACAACGCCGAGGCCAGAGTAGCCTTGAGTAATAGAGCCAAGATAAGGTTGGAAGGCTGCGTAAGTTGTGGGACATAAGAGGATAGCCCAGAGTAGTGGAACCTATGCTACTCCCATAGCAACAAGAGGCCATCTGTCTAAGGAGAAGCCTCGTACATCCTTCAACCACCATAAGCTGATAGTTTCCTGGACCTGTGTCCCACTCCAAACCATTCAGAGCTAATGACCTTTCTCAATGTCAAAAGGATCGCATTCTCCACTGTATTGGAGGAGAGGGTGAGGAATGCCAAGAAGCATGTGTTCAAAAGGAGCACCAACAGGCTCACTGCGAACCTAAGGAGGTCACCGTTTGCAACAGAGATACGGGCACAGCTACTCCCCCCCAAATTCAAAATGCCAACCATAGAGCTCTACAACGGAAGTTTGGATCCAATTGATCATTTGGATCACTTCCATAACCTACTAGGCTTCCATGGCGTCAACGACTCAACTATGTGTCAATGCTTCCCTTTGACCCTCAAAGGGAATGCTCACATCTGGTTCTACATTTTCAGTCAAACTTGATCTGGTGATTCGAGGAGCTAGCTGACTACTTCTTATCGCAGTTTGCCTCCAGCCGAAGGGCATCTCATCTACCTTTGGCAGAAGCAAGACGAAAGCTTGAAGCATTTCCTTACCTAATTCACCACTACGGCCCAAAAATATCTATGCTCATAGATGAGGTGAAACTGAGGACCTTTATAGTGACTTTGGAGCCATGTGATTTCTTCAAGCACATGGCCCATCAAGACTCTCAAACTTTCTAGGAGGTTGAGACCATCTCCCATGCTTACATAGCAGCCAAGAAGGCTAATGAAACAAAGTAATCGGAACACATGGACCAACCCCCTAAGGGGCCAGCAAACAAGAGGAAGAGGAATGGAGATAGTCACCCCCATCAAGGGTTTTCAAAAATAGCCATAGACCGACTGGGATGTTCGGAGGGAGTTCAAATCCTAGAACCAAACCCCTTTAAATAACACATGTACTAACATCCTAATACATATTTGGGATGAGAAATTCTTGAAGTGGCCCAAGATGTCAAAGAATCCAAAAAAAGGAGAATAGTCAAAGTATTAGCACTATTACCGATCTCTAGGTCACAGTACTAAAAAACTGCCAAATGTTACAAAAGGAGATCAAACACTTGGCCCATAAAAAGCACCTTACTGGGTCCCTACAGAATCTGAGGCAGGCCCCCAAAGGGGCAAGCAAGGATGGACCAGAGCAGACGAGAAATCAGGTTAGGGCTGGGATCGTTAATATGGTGACAACAAGGCCAACCAAGAGCAATGCCCTAGACCACCTGGAGACAACTTCCAGTAGCAAAAAGTTAAGGGTAGGAGTTAGGAATAATATCATTAGTTTTAGTAGCAATAATATGATACATGTAATTACTCCACATTAAAATCCTCTAGTTGCATTCGTACTCATTTCAAACGATATGCTTGACTATCAGATGAAACAAGTTTTCATAAATAATGAAAATTTTTGGAATTTATTTTACCTTGATACAAATTTTAAAATTATACTAAGAAGTGTCAAATAAAATCGACCGAATGACCCCTATACGAGTTGGCTTATAAGTCAGTACCCCTCTAGAGGGCTGTCCAACTGAAAGTCATACTGAGGGCTTACCCAAGGACGACCTCTAAAATGCTCATATTTCTGGTAGTAGACTTCCCATCCGTCTACAATGACTTTCTAGGATGGCCTTGCCTGACCACATTCGGGGCAGTGACGATGATTCCACACTTGAAGATGAAGTTTCAAACTCCATATAATATCGATGGGCTCCTAGGTGATCAAATGACCAATCGGACGTGCTATTTGTCTAAAGTCACTCAGACAACCCGCAACTGGCCGATCGAGGACCTTGACTTCCGCAATGAGACCACCCTACTATAGGTTCAGTCTGACAAATCCATCGACCAAGTTCCCTTGGACCCAAACAAGTTAGAGAAGCGAGTGCAAATTAGGAGTTCTTTGATGGGCGCCCTATGGGACCAACTGGGAACTTCATTCGGTAAAATTTTGATGTCTTCGCCTAGACGCGCACTGATATCTCAGAAATACCGACAAGGGTAATGGTCTACTAGTTGGGTCTCAATCCCAATCATAAACCTATCTAGTGAAAGCGTAGGAACCACTGCGTCAAATACTAATTGTCATTCGTGATGAAGTAAAAAAGCTACACGACGCGAGATTTATCAGGGCAGTCCAATACCTAGTGTGACGGACCATATTCAAACTAAAATTTGGTAAGATTCTCGTTATAATATAGACGTCAAACTTATACAAAACCTATATATTAACTCTATACAATAAATATATAACCACAACAGATATCAATATAGGAACCAGAAGCGACAATAAATACGTAACACCAACGTCATAACTGTGGGTGTGACATTAACTCAAATAAGATGTCACTAGGTATCCAAATATTTTATAACAACCTGTGAAAGTATATACATCTATCAAATACAGTGGAAGCTATATACTAGATACATCATCATCATCATCATATGCATACATCAATATATATGAACATCAAAATAATACAAAAGACTCTGTAACGTGTAAATCCACAAAGCTTAGTCTACAAGATCATCCTCCAAGTTTTCTGTGCCCAGCCAACTTCTAATCCACTATCCCGACTTATCAGGTGTAAACTCGTATTCATCTCGATGTAAGAAAAATAATAAGTGTGAGCTAAATACTCAACAAAGTACAATAATCAAAGGCAATAACCAATATACATAAAACAAATCAAAGGAAATAAGAGTATAATAAACATGCATAAAAATGAAATATGATCAAGTGCATTTTTTGAACACAAATAACTTCTATATCCTAATTCTGATTTTCTATTCATACAGATATTACATTTAAATTACTGATTCCCTATGTGAAGTTTCAGGTTTAAAAACTTGATAATGATGAGGTGATTAGTATGTTAATGATTAATACTAATCCAATGGAAATCATGACGTTGAGTATCGAAAAAAAAATTGATAAAGAGTTTGAGTTCGTGCTGCTGAAGCACTGCCAGTAGGCTTGCGCCTGTTGCGTGCTCGAGCTGTGGCTCGAGCGCATTTTCTAGAACATCCCCCGCCCACTGGCCACTCGAGGAGGGAAAATCCAGAATCAAGCATGCCTGCTGGCGGCTCGAGGCGCGCTCGAGCGGGGAAGTTCAAGGGCGCAGCTGCCTGATGGCCGCTCGAGCCGCGCTCGAGCGGTGGCACGGTATAAAAGTCACACCTTGACTTCTCCTCGTCATTTTTGCATGGTTTAGGGTTTCTAGAGAGAGAGGGACCATCGGTTCTAGTGAGAGAAAGGTGGAGATCGAGGTTCAGGAGTCCGAACCCATCCGAGAGCTAGTTATAAATGTGAAAGCACGCGTTGAGGCAAGTGTTCTCATACTCACTTCTCGTTCCCTCTCGATATTTTGCTTGGTTTTACCATGTATTCTTAGGTCGATACCCATTGTAAATGTTAGAATCATGAAACCCGTAAGAAATGAACAAGGAATATGTAGTTGTTTGTCTGAATCGTGTCTGATCCGCCCGTTTTGGTTTCCCGGAAATACTAACCCACAAAAATTTAGGATTTCCCATTTTTCTCATGTGTATCATAAAATTGACCTCAAAATGTGAATCCCCACGTCCCAAAGATTTATAATGTCGGCCGCGGGTTCGATTGCACACATCTCGACCCATTCGCGGCGTACGAGCCCTCTAAATGGGCATTGTTACTGTTCACCCGAGACCGAAGGTGGAAATTACATGTTATCACCTTAGTAAAATGATGAAATGACTATAGAATATGAATCTCCGTACCCCAATTGTCTGTATATATCGATTGGATGTCTGATTCCATAAGATTTGACTCGTTCGTGGCATTCGAGATCCTTAAAAGTTCTCAGTTACTGTTCATCCAAAAATGAATGGAAAGTTGCATGCTTCCATAATCGTGATATGTTAAATCGAGATCAAAATGTGAAATATTGTGTATAAATTGTGCGTACATATCTACCAGACGTTTGATCTCTAAGTATCGAACTGTTCACGGCATCCGGATGTTCAAAAAGAAACCTGACATTGTTCACTCAAAATGAAATAAGAAATGTATATGTTATACCCTCGTTAATTGTTATGAAAATAACGTTTAACTGTTTAAACGTAAATGTAAGCTATGAACTGTATATCCATGTGTCGGAAGCAAGGGAATGAGTTCCGAAAGTTTCATAATAATATGTGATCATCGGAGGTAAGAGATCTAATCTCTCTCGTGAACTTGGAATGATTGCTGTAATTATGGGAATTGAGTCTCACAGAAAGTTGTGTTGAACTTGGAATGATTTGTTATGGAATAAGAAAATTGAATCCCACAGAAAGTTGTGAACCGAGTAAGTGAATGAAAGGGAATTCACATTGTGCTTTGTGATGAAATGATCTCCCGGATGGAGATGTGTGTGATAAAATTATCTCCCGGTTGGAGATGTTTGTGATGGGAATGAGATTTCCCGAGTTGTGAACGTGTGTGACAAATATGGATTTCCCACTCCAAGTGTCAAAACTAATCTTGAAACTATGACCATGATTCACGGGGGTAGTATTCTTTAGCATACCATATCCATCGCGGTGTGAATCCAAGGAATACTTGGCCACGTATTCTGGCCGCTCGTGGGAGCAGGTGATGTTTGTGGTACGCTTTAGAAAACTATTGTGGAAGAACGAGGATTTTCCTGGTCCCCGGGGGTGTGGGCCGTGTCGGTTGAACACTACATAGTGAGATGTAGTTGTTCGTTGATTGTTACATTGATGCAACCAGTGGTTGAGTACTGCAAACCTAAAATATCGCTGTGGCTTTAGAATGTGTAGCGAGCACATTCATGTCCTCGTTCTCTCACATCATTGGTTAGTACGGTCTACTAGCTTGGGTCCACAAAGATGATGTAATAATAAAAATAAATAATGTACAATTGATATAACCGTGAGAACCGTGTAAATCCAGTAATTTCAGTTGTTTCCTGTTTCCCTCTCCTGCTTCATGGTTATGGAGAGTACTTGTATCTTTTCCCTGTTTCAATTCTTGTATATGCCTGTGAGTTGTGTGTATGAATATATTTGCTGAGCTGTAAGTTCACTCTTGCTGTTTGATATTTTTCCTTCCAGATGAGAACACTTGGCCGGCACTGGATAGTTAGAGCAATGAGAGGCTTGCTTGAAGAGGTTAGCTGGACGACGAGTGCATCGAAGATTTGGTCATAGCGTTGTAATGGAATGTAAACAGCCACTCATGCTTAGATGTGGCTTATTGTTGTAGTATGGTTTGTTATGCTTCCGCAGGATTGATGATTTAGTTATACTTTCACATTTATGTTGATATTTTAATCGTTGTTTCTTTTAGATGGCATCTCTCTAGATCTAATACGGTAGATAGGAGTACTGTATTGAAGCCATGGACGATATGGCAGTTGTTGTGATCCTGTGTGATATGTTGTAGGCTTTGCGTTAAGCCTCTTGTTAGATGTGTGGTTGTACAGGATGTATTTAAGCATGTTATATTTTTAATTTTTGCCCAGTTGCAGAGGAAATTCTATCAAAATTTTTGTAGAATCCATAGGTTAATTCTTGATTCGAGTTTGTGTTACCAATGACGGTGGGTTATTTATTAGAAAAATAATCTGATCCGTCACACCCTATTTGCTTACAGAATCATACAAAAGCATATACGAATAGCAATATCAACACTGACATAATAGATTATAGATACAGATGACAACACCAATACTGAAGGAACAGATAATGAATTCAAATGGTAACACCGGTACTGATAAAATAGATAATAGATATAGATTGTAATACTGGTATCCATGGATCAGATAATGGATTTAGATGGCAATACCAAAATTGACAAAATTGATAACATATACAGATGGAAATATCAGTACTGATGGAACATATAACAGATTCATATGGCAATACCAGTATTGACAGAATAGATAACGGATACATATGACAATACCAATACTGATAAAATAGATAACATATACAAATGGCAATATCGATACTAATGGGTCAGAAAATGGAGTCAGATGACAACACCAGTATTGACGGATCAGATAACAGATACAAGTGGCAATACCGACATTGACGGATCAGACAACGGATTCAAATGTTAGATAACAAATATCGGATAATAGATTTCGGAGTTTCAATTTATTATCTTTTCTTAAGAAAACTTCCACACCTAGTTCTTATCACTTAGTCCTCCCTCTTTGGAGAACAATTCATCAGATATGACAAATTATAAAGTTTCCTTCAATTACTTTGCATAATTTCATAATTCTTTGATACGAATACAGATAATC
>JAOVVI020010695.1:0-12972 GCA_028571085.2 Nepenthes alata
GGATGAAAGGGAAATATTTTGGTAGTCAAGTATTTATGCAACAAATTTGGTACAAAAGTGTTGGGTATAGCCTAGGACAAATCGGAATAGTGAAAATCTAAATCAATATCCAAACGTCAACAGCCCAAATAAAAAAGTATGAAACAGATGAAGACAATCGAATATGGTTCTCCAAAGTATTAACTGAAAGGCTCAATCCAAATATTGGTTACCAAAGAACTCAAGGATAATGATAAGTTAAAAGATAATCTGAACCAGAAACTATTGAAATGGTCCCACTACTAATAGCTAAATGATTTCCTCATTAAATTAGAATAATAGTTACATATCAAAACTAATGCTTCTTAATTGTTGTGTTAAACGACTTAAGGCACGATTAATAAAAGTAGCAGTTTCTAAGGCTAATCGGAGGGGTAAGAACCCCAGTTATAAATATGACTCTTTCCAAATCCAAAGGAGGGATCCAAAAAAGAGAGAAAAAAACACTCAAGTATATGAGTGTATTAAGCGGAGTAAAATCCTCCCAACTCACACTCATCCCCAATCCTCTTTAATTTCAGTATTTCCTTTCCTATCTTTCAACTTAAAAAGAAAGATCTTTGATTTGAGCGTCGAAAAATATACCGAAGAGAGAATCTCGTATACCTCTCACCCCTCGTTCATTCTGTTGTAATACACAAGATAAGGATTTGAAGTTATAAAAATTAAACCCATTACTATTCGGATTTATAGAAGAAATAACCCGACTTCCTAATTTATCCATTAATTCGGATCTTTGTGACGCATTATTAGCACCGCCTGTGGGCTGTGGTTAAGCTACCTATTCTCACCATTGATAAAAACTAAACTACATTCTACACGATGAAACAATCATGGTAAATATCAGGGTTCACTCAAGTTTACTACCTCTCTAAGGGTGTGACGTGACAACCTAAAGATTTTGAGGCTCAAGGAGTTTCACTCGAAAAGATCCCATTTTGGCTTGATGGATGACTTTAATTCAAAGCCTAGGAGGAGTGCCCAAAGTGATGAAATCCATGCTGCTCTTGAGACATGAAGAAACCTTTGGCACAAGATAAGACTTCATGCAATAGCCTTTTGAAAAATGTCCCTAGCTAATAGGCTCCTCGCATATCTGCCAACCACTCAGAATTGAGGACATTATTTATTACAAAGAGAATTGCATTCACCTTTGAGGTTGAGGAAATGATTAAAAAGATTGAGCAGCAATTATTCTGAGGATGCATGTAGGACACTTTGCTGAATTAGGCAAGTCTCCATTTACTAGGTGCATCAAGATGTATCGATTTCTTCTTAAATTTAAGATGTAAACCCTAGAATCTTATGATGGAAACTCTAATGTGGTGGATCACTTCCAGACCTTGATTGAGTTCCAGGGCCTAGAAGACCCTGTCTTATATCTTTGCTTTCCATTAACCCTTAAAGGGGATGCTTGAATTTGGGTATATCGGTTGGCACCAAATTCTATCTAATCTTTCTAGGAGTTGGCAGATAAATTCTTGTCACAAGAAAAAATAATCGTGGCACCTCGTCAGAATTTGACAAGATCCAAATGAAAGTTTGAAGCACTTCTTGGCCCGATTTAACGCAAAAAGCCTGATGATTCTCAAAACTTGCTGACGAAGTAAAGTTAATTTTTTTCATGTCTACTATACAATTGGGAGAATTTTTTAAATATTTAATTCAGAAGAAGCCAAAGACATTTCTTGAGTCCAAAACTATCACCTGAGTATACATTGCTGCTAATGAGGCTAATGAGAAGAAGGGGTCACAACATACAGATCACCACTTGGGATCGACCGGAGGGAAGAAGAGAAACAACGATAACTCATCCATCAGAGATCTCAAAAAAGGTAGAAGATAGATCTAGGCATCAGAAGGGAGAACTAGCCATTGAACCTCACTCCTCTGAAAAATACTTAGACAAATGTTTTAATGCAGATCCGGAACAAGAAGTTCCTAAATTGTCCAAAGTCGATGAAGAACCCGAAAAGAGGAGATCAATTGAAATAACGCTTTTACCATCAATCTTCAAGTTACATCATTAAAGATTATCGGACTCTACAGAAAGAGATTTAGGCATCTATTTAAAGAGGATACCTCAATAAGTACCTAAAATGCCCAAGACATGCTCATTGTAATACTAGAAATGATGGCACGAAACAACATGAACAACCCTGTAACTGGGTAGCAGCGGGAGTAATGAACATAATTTCTATAAGACCTCCCAAAAGTAAACCTCCTAGGATTCCTAAGGAGACTTCCAGCGGCAAGAGAAAGAAGTTAGAAATAGGAAATAATATTATTAGTTTTAGTGACAATAATATAACTCACATAATGACTCCCCATTTCGATCTTATTGTATCTACACTTGTTTCACATAGTATCATAAATTACCAACTGAAACGAATCTTTGTTAACAATGAAAGCTCTCAAAATTTACTTTATCTTGATAATTTCTTTAAGCTCAGACTAAAAAGAAGCCACATGAAACTGGCCGAGGGCCCCTTATATGGGTTAGATAATGAACCCATCCCAGTCCAAAAAACCATTTAACTGGAAGTTACGTTGGGGATATATCCAAAAACAACTTCCCAAATGTTGACATTCTTAATAGTGGATATACCCTCACTCTATAGTGCAATACTGGATCAACCCTACCTAGTAACATTCGAGGTGGTGATATTAAAACTATACTTAAAAATAAAGTTCATAACCTCATGTGGGGTAGGAGGAGTGCTGAACAATCAAATCGGCGGTTGAACCTGCTACCTAATCTAGATATGCCTATCAGTCACCAATTGAGGAGTTCAACCTCCAAGATGAAACAACTTTACAACAAGGACAATTTGACGAATCCACCCTACAAATCCCACTGGATCTAAACAAGCTAGAGAAATGCGTTCAAGTTGAAGTCTCTCTTCTTGATTAGCTATGAGAGTAGCTGGTGATGTTCCTTCGACAAACTCAAACATATTTGTATGAACATCAACGGACATGCTTGAGATACTGATTGATGTGATGTTCTACATGTTAGGCCTAATCCCTGGGCATGGGTTAGTTTGGTAGAAACTAAGAAACCACTCCATGAAAAAATTCATTATAATGAGAGAAGAGGTTAAAAATTTGCTTGATGCAGGCTTTATAAGAGAGGTCCAACACCCGAACTGACTGTCAAATATTATGCTGTCAAGAAAAGAGTAAGGAGTGGTAGATGTGCATTGACTTCATTGACATGAATGAGGCATACCTATAGGACAGCTTCCTACTACCAAGGATTGACTTATTGTTGGAGTCAACATCTGGTCACAATTATGAAGCTTCATGGACACTTATTCAGGATACAACCAGATCTGAATGTGCCCAAATGATGCGAAAATGACTTCATTTATGACCGATCAAGAAGTATACAGCTACAAGGTTATACCTTTCGACCTACAGAATATGGAGGTAACATATCAAAGAATAGTCAACAAGACGTTCGAGGTTCAAATGGTAAGAAATATGAAGGTATACGTGGATGATATACTTGTCAAAAGCATACTAGCTGACGACTATATTCAAGATTTAGATGAAACTTTTAGAGTATTCCAAGCACATCAGTTGAAATTAAATTTAGCAAAATGCATGTTTGAAGTAACTTTTGAAAAATTCCTTTGTTTCATAGTATCTCACCGGGGATTTGAAGTCAACTCAGATAAAATAAAAGCTATTACTGATATGAATCCTCCCTGAACTTTAACTTTAAAAGAATCTAGAGGTTAACTGGAAGGCATGCCAAACTCTGTTGACTCCTAATTAAATTGGAAGAGAAGTACCTTACCTTCTTTAAGACTCTTAGAGGGACCAAGGAGAATGATTTTCGCTAAACAAAAGAATATTAGTTAGCCTTTCAAGAACTGAAGGAATACTTCGCCAACCCTCTACTCCTATCCTTTCCAAAAATAGGTGAAGAATTATCTTTTTAGTTGTCCATCTCTAACACGGCATTGAGTTCAGTCCTTGTCAAGCAAGAATCTAAAATACAATGGTCAATTTATTATGTCAGTAAAATTATGACAGATGCAAAGACTCGATACTCATTGTGACGGACCACATTTTTCCTAACGGGAACCTGGGAAAGTTTTGGCAGAAAAACGACCATCAAACAAATATAACATGTACAAATATCTATGTATAATACAATGTACAACCATAACATCACAAAATAGGACCCAAAAAGCCACAATAATCACATGGCTCCGATGTCATAATTTTGGGTACTATGTCAACTCAGAAAAGATGCCATTAGGCGCCTATACAAACCATAAAACCTAAGAAAGCATTTACAATCATCAAATATAACGGGAGCTAAACTACATGTGTATTATTAGACATACAACTACATCAATATACAAATCCTCCACATGATATACAAAAGTACCACATAAGGGTACAAAAACCACGAAACTAAGTCCTCAAAGCTATCCTCCAAGATCTTCATGCCTCGTAGACATCTAATCCTCCACCCCACCTTATCGGGTATAAACTCGTGTTTGTTTGGAGGTAAGGAGAAATAGAATGGATGAGCCAAATGCTCAGCAAGTGCAATATAATCAAAGACAATAAACAATATATTCAAAATAAGGTAGAGGAAGGATATATGAGCATAATAAAGATACATAACATGAAATACGGATAAATATATTTTCAAAAAATAAATAACTTTTCATATTGTTAGGCATATTTTTAGTTGGCATATTCCGTGACCGTGTCGGGTTGTTAATTTAGTTTTTTGTCGGTGCTTTTGGTAACTACAACAACGTATCAGCCTGTAAGATTTTCATCCGTTTCATGCTCGAAGGTCGTCATCACAAATCTCAATGTTCTTGCCTTCATGTCACGTTTTTCACATCGTCTCGGGAGAGGAGCTTGAAGGGCACCCGAGGCCCCACTTAGGCGCGCCTCTCGCAATGAGTGCTTGAGCTCGCTTGGCACATTTTTTGCGAGATGGGCACTCGATGAGTGCCCGATAGCCCCTCGAGCAGCACGGGCTCATTGCCCAGAAACCTAGCCAACGCTTGCCGAGCGCCTGATGGGTGCTCGAGTGGCACGACCCTCTTGTGTCCAACGAACACTTTTTAATTTAAATTTTTTTTGGATTTCTATATATTGTGGCATTATATCTTGAACCCTAAGGACCTTGGCAGAAATTTGGAGGAGCACTTTCGCTTGAATATCCTTTGGTTGTGTGCTCTATTTTCAAGAACACTACTCTCCAACGATTGTGCTCCATTGACAAAGTGTTCTTTTCTCATTTTACATTCTCTTCTCTCACTGGTTAACCTTCGAAGCGACGTTGATGGCATAAACATTGGGATCCAATGAGTTCGGCAATTCAAGTGGCTCGAGAGGAAAGATTGATGTGAAGACCGGAAGGTATTCGGTTTCGTTGCCGTGGGCAAATATAAGAAATTCCTTAGTAGGGATCACAAGACTGGAGTAAGTTGGCTAGGTTGGCGCGTCGTTACCATCCGGTTTGTAAGCTAATTTTTATAATGCAGTTCTTCCTTGACCGTTGAAGCCTCGAGGATTTTTCTCTATTACCGTGGGTATCAAGTTTCTCCTTCGTCACCAAAAAGCTTGTCTTTTTATTATTTTTATTGCTTTATTTTTTTTCTTGTTTCGCTTGTAGCATTAAGATACAAATATTATTTACGTGTATTGAATATTTGATTATATACTGCTTCCGCTAATTTACAAAGGGGGTCGAAACATTTATTGTGCGATTGAAGAATGAAAACGTTCTTTTCACATATTTTATCTTTCTTCTCTTAGGGTTCTAAAACATACATAAATTTATTTACTTTTGCGGAACAGGGTCAATATGCCTTACTGACAAAAAGAGCGGTAGATCAAAATTTTGATTGTATTTACTTTTATACAATCAAAAGTCATCTCCTCCTATTCAAGACCCAGAGGTGGGTCATATACATATAATCCCTATAGATGGGGCCTTACCCATACGTGGCCCTTAGCAGACAATGATCTTTCACTATAATATCCTAAAGCATACCAAAGAATATCACCAGCTATAAAACACAACCATGATAATATTTGAATTTTTACTGTAATATCTATGGCATGTCAAAAAATATTACCCTCTAAAATATAAATTTATAGTCTAGATTTTATCATTTCTTATTCTTTAAGGGAAAGTCCACCAAACTTCTTTCACAAAGTTCTCATTCTTGGAGAACGAATCATACACATATCAAATTGTGGCATTTTCTTCATATACTTACATAATTTTTATATTTCTTATACGTTTAAGTCTTTGCATGACTTAATTCATATGTATGAACATCATAAAGTATGAAAAAATAGAAGTTCTTACCATCGTGAGCCAAACGTGACTTTAGAGCTCCCAGAATAATAAATCCCTTTGTAATGGTTCAAAATCATTATTTCGGAATATACAATTAAGCATATACTAATTTACATGCAACCTAATAACAAATAATCAAGGTAAAATGATAACAATGGTAGGGTTATATTTATCTAAAGCCAAATCATGCATAAATTCAAATCAATCGGGTAAATAATGTCAAGGCATGGGGTTAGTGTTTCAAGTGCACAAAACTAGACAAAACTTGCAAGTTAGATACCAAATCGGTAAATTATCATGCTAAGATGTGGGTTTCAATTTTCTAAGGCAAAATCGTGTATAAAACCTAATATAAACGGGTAAAACGGTCTGGGTACAGGTTAGAGTTTTTGGTGTAAAATACTGCACAAATCTCACAAATTGGACGTGAACTCAAAATATTTTCATGCTTAAATTATGGGTAATGCAAAACATAAATTTAATCGGGTATCGGGATGAGGGCATCCAAAGAAAACGAAACAAAAGTGTAAGATAATGAAAGAGGAGAGTATGGGTGCACTTGTCTCAACCCGATCTACAACTTTTTTAGTTAGCTTCAAGTCGGATTCGAACTCAAGAGCCTCAATTTCTTCCTTCTCTCTCTTCTCATGTGCTCTCTCTCTTCTCTCTGGACCATTGCCAAATAACGCATGAAACCTGAACACGTCTTTATATGCAAGCACTCGAGCGCCAAGGCACCCAAGAGCCATGCTTGAGCGCTCGTCAAGCGAGCCTCAAGTGTGTGGTTTTGCCAACCTGCACCACGGGTACGCTTGAGCGTGCCTCAAGCCCGGCGGTTTGCCTGATGCACCCTGGACATGCCTAAGGTGCCAGCCTCCCAATTCCTCGTTTAGCTTTCGATACTAACTTACCGCATATATTTAAATTTAATCTTAATCATATTAATTTAATTACTCATAATTATCATATTTGAAAACCGGTACATTACACTCTTTGGTAGAGAGGGTCGTTCTAGCATTGATCCATTCCACGAGAAAGCTTTAACCATATATTTAGGCCCATAAGATCACCATCCTAACCAACCAACCATTAAAAATGATTTAGTAGAGACACAAGGTGTTTGGACATTTGACAAAACGGACTATGAAATTGGGTGAGTTTGACAAAAAATTTTGAGCATAACCATCCATAAAAGGCTAGGTTCCCGCAGATTTCGTAGTTAAGATGACGTCCCAAATTTCGAATAACTTAGAGAAGAGCAAAGATGAACTTCAACATGAGGAAAATCCAACGTGGATCTTATATGGGTATGGGTCATCCTCTCGATCAAGAAGTGAGGTTGGTGTGATTCTGGTGACCCTAAAAGGATTCGAGATAAAATACTCGATGACACTAGGGTTTTCAACATGTAGGGTTTGAGTTCTAAAATTAGGTTAACCATAATTAATTAAGATAATATAATTAAAAGTGAGGTCAAAGTTTGTGACATGTTCGGTCAAAGAGTAAAAAATTGGGCTAGATTAAATCTGAGCTTGATGCGTGCCTGCATCAGACTTGAGCCTGAGCTGGGCCTATCGCAGGCCTAATAAGGCACTTGAGTCCTAAAAATAATAGCACCTGCGCCTGAAAGATGCCTGAGGTATGCTTGATCCTGAATTCTAGAGAGCTTTTGCACCTGAATAGTGCTCAATGGGTGCTCGAGTGTCGAATGAAGAATCACGGTGCTCGATACATGCCCGAATCGCGGTCGAGCCTGGGCTTGTTATAAAATTTTGGCTGAGGATCAATTTCATCGCATTTTCAAGCGGTGGAACAGTTTGTGGTGAGAGAAAATAGGGAGAGAAAGGCCAAATGAGAGAGAAGAAGAGAGAGAAAGGGGAGAGAGCTTCCGAGTAGCTTAATTCGGGACGTTTGGACTAAGAATTTCAGCATATCGGGCGAAGGCAAGTGCACCTTTAACTCTCTCTTTCCTTTATTATGATTTATTTTTGTTCTTTTTGAGTATTATTATTTTAATATTTATCAAAATTAAGATTTTAAAGTAAAATTATGAAATATTTGTATATTTGTCTGTCTACTATGATTTTACAATGAAAATTATCAAGAACTTATATTTAATTATTTGTATTATAATTATGTGTATTATTTTAAAATTCTCTTCATGTTTAGAGGTACAAAAATAATTTTCACATGTTTGTGCCTTATAGTTATAAATTTTAAAGTATTATATGCTATTTATATATGATAAAAATATACTACATATTTAATTATGTAAAAAAAATTATAAATTTCTACTTCATGTTTTTTTTTATCAAAATTTCATATTTATTAAATATGAAAATAAAAGTATATACCGTTCTCCAAAAAGTTGAGAACTAAGAACCAAGAAGTAAAGTGTAAAATTTTTCATTAAGTTGATAAGTTAAGAAATTGAACCAATGATTGTTTAACAGTTAGTATATTCTGACATGTCTTAGTATATTATAGTAGAAGATCGTTATCTGATAAGTAAGTACTGCAATACGATTTTGGCACTGTTTGTAGTGAGATAATATGTAGATGGCCCGCATCTAGGTCCTTGAATAGGATGTTTGTCCTTTGACTGTGTGAAGAAAAAAACCAATTTGAATTTCGATCGATCGCTCTTTAGTTGATAAGGTCTACTGGTTCTAATCTCTAAAGATGAGTGAATTTTTAGCATGTTTTGATAGATAAGAATAAAGAAGAATAAGAAATATATTTTGATGGTTAATGGTAAGAGGAGAATAAGATAAGAAATTAGAAAATTGTACTCATGTTTATATTATTTTATCCTATATGATTCTTACCTCCTACAATATAATTTTAAGATTATATATATGTATATTCTTTATTATGTATTGTGCCTTACTGAGTATTTGACTCATTCATTATTTTACTAATCTTTCAGATAATTCGCATGAATTTTTACCTGACAAGTGAGAGTAAATATGGAATGTAAATATATCTTTTGAAAATTTGACTAGTTCAGCCTCAAGAATATTGAGTAAACTAAATCGGCCAGCTTGCACCAGAATACAGAATTTGGCACACAAATCAGTATATAACTTTGAACCGGGTGGAAATAAAATTGAAAAATTTATATGAACATGTCCAAAATTATATGCTGATTTTAGAAATATATGGAAAGTAATTTTTCATGTTGATTTAATCATTGAATCGGGCCTAAGTTCAGCAACATGCCAGCTGAAATCCTGAAGCCTGAGTAGTAGCAGAAATAGCTAATGTTATCCGGTTGAACCGGCCATCTAATGATTTCCAAACTGGCCCAAATTTGGTGACCAACAAGATAGATGACTTATTGATGTTGTGGAAAAATGGCTTGTAAAATTGAGCTGAATTTCTCCCTAAACCAAATCCAAAATAACAGCTGAACCAACCCTTATATACTTATGTTAAAATTGACAGCTTGGAGAAATCAAGCCAAACCGGCCACCATCCGACCACCAAACCGGCTCAAAATTGGTCACCGACTAGTTAAGACTCTTATTAATATTGTGTAAATTTGGCTTAATAAAATGGGTTGAAAGGACCACTGAACCGGATCCCCAAATGAGCAGCAAAACCCACCCTTGCATCTTTGCAGATGCTGATGGGAAATCTGGCAGTGCACTTTGGTGGACTAAATCGACCAAGAACCGGTTGAACCAGCTGCTGACCCAGATATGTCATCTAGTACTAAGTGTAAACTATTATCATATAAAATAGTTTTTGAAAATTCATCGATTTGGATGCTGAACCGGCCCCAGAACTGAAATTCATCACTAAACCGGCTGATTTGCACTTAATTGTCTATTTTGCTAATTTAGTGTGAACCGGTTAGAAAATTTTTCCTAAACTTTCCATAAATGGTATGTTAAATTAGTAAACAAGTCATACATCATGTTAATCAGTTGGCCATTACAAGAACTTGATGTTAAATATTAGAAATGAATTAATTTCTAATGAACCGACTAATTTGGTAAGTGAACTAGTTTATGTATAATTCTTTAAAATGATGAACTTTCCACTTATTATATTGATAATAGTGAACCGACTCACATGATATAACCGGCAGAATATTATGAAAAGCCAAACCAATCCATAAATCAGATTTATAATCAAACCGGTTAAAGAGATAAAATAAAATCAAACCGATTAGTATACCATTAAATTATTAAATTGATGGATCAAAAACTGAATAAGATGTTATCTATAAGTAAGTCTAGCACATGTTAAAATGTATATGAATTTATGTTATGCATTGATATAATTTTATTATAAATATATACGATATACTTTTTTGTGATTTTATTATGAATATACATGATATGTTATACATAAGTGGAAGCCAATATGACACCAATAAAATATAAATTTTCTTTGAGATGAGAAAATTAAGAAGAAGAAGCAAGATTATGAATAAAGGCTTTCACTAGAAAATTCTATTCGTATCCGCTGAACCAATGATTTTTATTTTAGTGGATAATATCTCTCGATATGCCTTAGGATATTATAGTATAAATTATTATTTGAATAAGTATCACTGTGTGATTTTGGCCCCATCTATCGGAAGATAATAGGTAGTACCTTCCTATCTTTGGGATATAAATAAGGACGATAAGGCCTTTGTGATTTGTGTAGAGTGAATGCAATTCATCCTGTCATTGAGACATAAATAAGGAAGAAAGTATCGCTATATTGTACGATTTTAGCCTTTGATTTTGTGGACTAATATAATCTAGATATCGATCAAACGTTCTGTTAACTGGTAAGACTTACTAACTTTGGTTCCTCAACATATGTAAGATAAGAATGTGATGGCAAGTAGTAAGAATTAAGTATAAGAAAAAGAAAAGTCAATTGTATCATAAACATTTTCTAAATATATATATATATATATTTACATATATCACGACTCCTATTCCTCTATGTGATGTATTTTGAATAAAATATACATATCATTGACTATTATGTTCTTGTTGAGTATTTGACACACTCTCTTGGTATTTACTTTCCCTTCAAATGCTTCACAGGAATTCATGTCTGGTAAACAAATGTAAAGAAGAACAATTAAGTAAGCGGTAATCAGTCATGAAGTAATTAGTTTACTTTAAGTGATGATGTAAGAGCTTGTTAATTTATAAGCATCCCAAAAATATAAATTTTAGTATTGGTAGTTTAGAAATATATTTGTAAATCTCTTATGGTTATCTTATAAGTTTTGGTGTGATTCTTATAAGACGAGTATTGGGATGTTGGTTGGTATCTTTCCTTATCACAAGCTACATTCACATTATCATTAAATGAATATTAGATCCATTGATGATTGGCCTTATTTTGGATAATATGTATTATAATTTATTATAATTTATAGATTATTAAAATAAGCACACGTTTCCTATGATTAATATGAATATAAGAATATAGGACGTGATATAAAGTACATGCATTTTTCCTCAATAAAAAACTGGCATTATATTATTTGGATTGACGTTAGGGCTACAGATGAGGTGGAAATGTACTTGGATCCTATGTATATTGTTTTGTTATTATGTACAATCAATTGTGCTATTGACAAGGAAAGCTCATGTCCAATTGGTTAATAATATTTTATTGATAAAATTGATAATTAAAAGATAATCAGTAATAATCAAGATTAATGACGTATTTTAGGATGCGGTCCATCATAGGTGGTATCAGGGAATAGACAAGGAAGATGCTTAAGGGCTTAGGCTAACTGATTTTTGTTTGAGGTTAAGTTTGATTGAGTTGCGTTTGAGACCCAGATGTCAATAATTTTGGATTAAGTTTTAAGGTTGCTGGATTTTGGTTTGTGGTCTAAGTTGATTGATTTTATTTGAACTCTAGGTTTGATGGATTTTAGGTCGATATCTTAAGTCGATTACTTAATTAAGATAGGATGATCTAATTTGATTAATATTTTGTGATGAGACTCAGAGATGGCAGTACTCGAAAGCCATGATGGACCAAGTTCGGATGAGGACCAGGAAAAGGAAAGATTCTTTGAGAAAAAGTTAGCTAGTCGTGGTGGTCAAAATTTGGGCTAAGGTTTAGGGTCAGAAAGGTTTTACTAAAAGCCAAAACCAGCAATGAGAAGGAAGAAATGTGTAGAAATTTTGGATGTATCGGACCCGTAATTATTGAACCCCGTATACTCGTATTGTGAAAAATTTCATATATGAAGGTCCCGTTACAAAAGGTTAAGAATTTATTTCAATTATAGATAGATCGGCCACATGATTAAGGATTGTCCTTATCATTTGAGATGGATGGCGAAGAAGTTCGGCACTTCTGGTTGAGATTTTGCTGTGATGGCACAAAATGTAGACGTGTCGTTTTCCGTAATGGAAGGTAAAATTTTTAAGTTTTGACATTTCAACACATGTTTTATTTGCAAATTTGGAGTCTATACCGTCATTTGTAATTCCTAAATTTATTCGTTAATTTGAGGATCAAACATTGTATTAGTTGTATCGATACCTATGATCTTCTTTGGTCATGAATATTAGGCACCCTAAGTGTCCGGTTTGGATCAGTAAATA
>JAOVVI020010696.1:0-12972 GCA_028571085.2 Nepenthes alata
GAAGATGTAAAGATGCCATTTATGATGAGCTTTGCATTTATAGGAGAACGAAGCCAATTATTCAGGACGGTTTATACCCGTTCTCCTAAGAAGTTATTACTCATTCACCTGATAATGAGTTACCAGCTGTGCTTTAGAATAGGAGTGATTGACCACTCCATTTTATTACTAGGCTTGGCTATTAAAATATACATTTGCAATCATGGTTCTTAGTGAACCACTCGATATCTTAGAATCGTGAGAATCTAGTCTATTTTGCTCACTGATAAGTTATGTCATAAGCAATATTTTAATAGTTTAATAAATGATATTAAAATTAACCATAATCATGTCATATATATTTATTACTATGATATAAGATTATTAAATAGATGTATATATTATATATATTCATATACTTACTAAATTTTTATTTATTTATAATTTTAAAATGAGCTTACATGTTCAATAATATAGTCTATATATTATATAAATCATTATTGTAAAAGCTATCTCTATATAGCGATTGTAATCTATAATAACATACAAAATATTTGTATCCACATCTTGTAGTATAAAATACATTTGTGACGTATTGTATTACCTAACCAGAATCCGACAGAGTTTCGATTATAATATAACTATCAAACTAATACAAAATCAGCAAATATCCTATACAACGTACATATATATCCACAAATACAAATACAAGATCTAAAAACCACAATATATGTATGTGGCTCCAAACATCAAGACTTCGGACATCCTATTGGATTAGAGAGATGCCACTAATCCCTGAAATACTCATCATAAAAACCTGTAAAAATATTTCATAATCCACTATATCATAATACAGTTGAAGCATATGACCATTATAATAAAATACAAAAGAATAAAACCTGTGTATACAATCCTCTTGAAACCAAAAGAATCATCTTCTATACCAAAAATATAAAATATACAAATATTTCAAAATACAGAATACAACATCCCAAACCCTAAGACTAAGTAATGATCCTTTACTCATTCTCATCAAGTAAGAATTCATGCTAACCATCCGAGGGGATAACAAAATAGTAAGGAGTGACCCGATTGCTTAGCAGTGCACATATATAATAAGAAATATGTAAATTTCATATTCAAAATCATAATAATACATATAAGAAGGAATAAGAATGCACGAGAGATCATAAATCATGAATTAGAAAAGAATGCTTTATAATATCATTTAAATTCCTTTAGTCTCTTTTCATGGTTATTTAATTCATCAAATCATATCGAAACTTATTTTGATTCTAGACTAGGACCAATAGGCCTTACTGACTAAATAAGTGGTCGATCGTAGTCTGGATTGTGTTTGTTCCTACACAATCAAAAGCCATCTCCTCTTATTTAAGATCTAGAGGTGGGCCGTCTAGATACAATCTCTGTAAACGGGGCTATAACCACAATCGACCTCAAAGTAGACAACAGTCTTCCATAATAATATATTAGCATGCCAAAATATACTATTTGATGAACATTCCTCGGTTCATGTTTTTAGTTCCTTATTTTGTTAGAAAATTCTGCTCTTGAGCCCCAAAGAAGACAATGATCTTTCACTATAATATATTAGCATGCCAAATTATACTATCTGATGAACATTCTTCAGTCCGAATTCTTAATTTCTTATTTTTTAGGAAATTATTCTCGTGAGTCCATAAATCCTTCGTTCCCAATCTGTTGAAAAATGGTTTATAAGTCCATTACTTAATTATAGAATATCACTCATTGATCCTTTCTCCATAAAGCTTGTCCAGATACATATTTTCATATCTTTGTGAGCTTAAATCCTCATATAATGTTAATTACATACATAAATTCCTTTGGAGCTTAAAAAATTAAAAAATTCTTATTACATTAAGCCAAATATAACTTTGAAACTTTCGAACGATAAATTCTTTCACAAATGGCTCATAATATGATTTTTGAAACATACAAATTTAACATATTCATATTACATGCAATTAAATACAAATCAATCATGTTCATAAGTTAGGGTTCAATCTTCTAAGTCCACATTATGCATAAATTTCCAAACAAATGGAAGAAAATGCGCGGGGCATAGGTTAGGGTTCCATTAGAGACAATGTGATATCCCACATCGGATGGGGAGGAGAACTAAGTGTGCCTTATAAGGGCGTGGATACCTCTCTCTTGTGGACGCATTTTGGTGGCGGTGGAAGCCGCCTGCCAAGAACAAAACTGTACGCCTGTGTGGCAAAGCAGAATTTATTCATAAGTGGGTGCCCGAGGATGTTACAAATGGTATCGGAGACCGGGCCCGGTTTGGTGTGTCAGCGCGGACGCTGAGCTCCCAAGAGGGTGGACTCTTATGTCCCATATCGGATGAGGAGGGGAATGAAGCGTGCCTTATAAGGACGTGGATACCTCTCCCTTGTGGACGCGTTTTTGGAGCGGTGGAGGCCACCTGTGAGCAACAAAGTCGTACTCCTGTTTGGCAAAGTGGATAATATTTACAAGCGGGTGTCCAGGGATGTTACAGATAAACCACACAAAACATGGGAAATCAGACACCAAATCAGTAAAATGTCATGCTCAAATCATGGGTATCTAATATCTAAAGCCAAATCATGCATAAAATCCAAAATAAACGGGTAAAAGTGGTCCGAGTGTGGGGTTAGGGCTCCATGTACGAAAAGACCGCATAAAATCACCAAATCGGACAACAAATCATCAAATATTCATACTCAAGAAGCGGATTTTACAAAATATATACTCGGACAGGTATTGGTATAAAAATACCTGTGAAGAACGGAATAAAAAGTGTAACAAGAGAAAGAAAAGTATATGGGTACACTTGTTTTGACCCGATCTATCACTTTTTTAACTGGCTCTAGCTCAGAATCAGACTCGGGAACCTTGGATTCTTCCTTTTCCCTCTTCTCCTTGTGTTCTCTCTTTCTGTGGAAGCCAAAAAAATGACGCTCGAAACCCTCACAGGGTTGTTATATCTCGAGGGGTGGCAGGTGCACCCTATACTATTTTCAGTGCCGCCTTGGGCGCTGGCCCTCTAGTTCGAGCGCTCGGCGGGCCTACCTTGTCAATTCGGCCTACGCTCACATAATTTTTTCACATGAATTAAATATAATCTTGATTATATTAATTTAATTACCTTTCAATTATTATATTTCAAAATTCGAAACCTCATAACTCTCCCTCACTTAGAAAATTTTGTCCCTGAAATTAACAGGTCCTAAAAATCATCACATACCTCAAAATAAGTTGGGATATTTCTCATGGATCTCGCCTTCCTTCTCCCAAGTAGCCTCCTCTAGAGTATGATTCCTTCATAGGATTTTGACTAAAGGGATCATTTTTTGTCCGAAGCACTTGGTCTTTATGGTCCAAAATCTGCATGTGCTCCTCGATGTATGACAAATCTTTGCTGATCGATAGCAACTCATAGTCGATGACATGAGCATGATCATAGACATACTTCCGGAGCATCAAAACATAGAAAATGTCGTGCACCTCTCCCAAAATTGGTGGCAAGGCCAATCGATAGGCCATCTCGCCAACGTTATCCAAAATCTTGAACGGGCGCCAATAAGCTTAGTCTCAGTTTCCCTATGAGTTCAAATTTGGATATGCCCTTTGACGACAATACCTTCTAGAAGACAAAATCTCCCACTGCAAACTTCATCTCCGATCTTATCCGATAGGTATAGCTCTTCTATCGGCTTTGGGCTACCTTCAGCTTCTCATGGATCAATCGGATCTTATCAGACGTCTCCTTAACAATCTCCAGTCCCATAAGCAGTCGATCACCCGTCCCCTCCCAGTGAATCGACGATCAGCACTTCCTTCCATACAGGGCTTCGAAGGGGGCCACTCAAATACTCACCTGGTAACTATCATTATATGTGAACTCCACCAAGGCTAGATGATCATCCCAACTGCCTTTCAGGTCCATCACCACGGTCCTCAACATATCCTCCAAAATCTGAATGGTCCGTTTAGACTGTCCATCTGTCTATGGATGATAAGCTGTACTAAACTTTAGATCCGTGCCCAATTCACAGTGCAAACTTTCCTAAAATTTTGAGACAAACCTCGGGCATCAATTTGACACAATAGTTGTCGGGATTCCATGCAACCTTACTATTTCATTGATGTACATTCGGGCCAAACGATCTCTCAAATAAGTCGTCCAAATGGCCAAAAAGTGTGTCAATTTTATGAGTCGGTCGACAATCACCCAAATGGCATCTTGATTCCTAGGCATCACTGGCAATCCCGACACAAAGTCCATGGATATATCTTCCCATTTCCAATTAGGAATAGGGAAAGGCTGCAAAAGACCGGATGGCTACTTACATTCGGCCTTCAACTGTTGGTAGATCAAACATCTCCCCACAAAGGTCACGATTTCTCTCATCATATTCTTCCACCAAAACATCTTCCTCAAATCTTGATATATCTTATTAATTTTTGGGTGGATTGTATACCTGGACCGGTGAGCTTCCTTCATAATTTCCTCCTTCAATTCTCTGACATTGGGCACACAAATCTGATCCCAAAACCTCAAGATTTCGTTAGCTCGAACACTAAAATCAACTCTAGAGTCTTGGTCCAAATTTCCAGCAACGTCGGCTAAGAATGGGTCACTCATCTGCTCTTCCTTGATCCGCTTCAACATCTCCGACTAGATACTAAAATGCGACAAAATCATCCGATTTCCTTGGGCATATCTCAGCTTATCACAATGTTTCCTCAAATGGGCCACAAAACACACTTGATAGCTCAGAGCATTTGCTACCACATTACCCTTACTCGGATGGTACTAAATTTCACAATCAAAATCGTTTAGGTAGTCCATCCATCTCCTCTGCGTCATATTTAACTTTTTTCTGGAAAAAGAGATACTTGAGACTCTTGTGGTTCGAATACACAAAGAACTTCTCACCATACAAATAATGCCTCTAAATCTTCAGGGCAAAAATTGCCGCTGCAAGCTTCAAATCTTGTGTCAGGTAGTTCTTCTTGTGGATCTTTAACTGCCTCGACCCATAGGCTATTACCTTTTTGCGCTGCATCAGAACACAACCCAACCCGTCCTGTTTGCATCACAATAAACTTCAAAGCCACCAAAGCCATCCGGAATCGTCTAGATCAGGGCGGATGTTAGTCGGTCCTTCAGATCTTGGAAACTTTGCTCACATTCCTCCGTCCAGACAAATTTTACATCATCCCTTATTAAGCGGGTCAGCGGCATAGAAATTCTGGAGAAATTCTCCACGAACCTCTGATAATAACCTGCCATCCCAAGGAAACTCTGGACCTCGGTTATCAATGACGGTCCGCTCCAATTAACAACAGCTACAACCTTCTTTGGGTCCACAGAAATGCCTCCATTCAATATAACATAACCCAAAAATATAACTTTTTCTAACCGAAATTCACACTTCTTTAACTTAGCATACAACTTCTCCTCCCTAAGCGTTTGGAACACAATCCTCAATTGCAGGGCATGCTCTTTATAACTCCTTGAATAGATCAATATATTGTCAATAAACACGATCACAAATTTACCCAAATAGGGTCAAAACACCTGATTCATCAAATCCATAAAAGCAGCGGGGGAATTAGACAACCCAAAAGGTATAACTAGAAATTTATAATGCTCGTACCTCATCGAAAAGGCAGCCTTTGCTACATCCCCTTTCTTGATTCTCAACTGGTGATACCCCAAATGAATACCAATCTTTGAAAACACTTGCCCTTATTGCAGTTAATCAAATAAATTATCAATCCTCGGCAAATGATACTTGTTCTTAATGGTAATCTTATTGAACTCCTGGTAATCGATACAAAACCACAACGATCTATCATTCTTATTGACAAACAACATCAGGGCACCCCAAAAAGATACGCTCGGCCGAATAAGTCCCTTGTCCAAAAGTTTCTGCAATTGCTGCTTCAATTCCTTCAGTTTGGCAGGCACCATTCTATATGGTGCCTTTGAGACTGGTGCCAAATCAGGAACAATCTCAATCTTGAATTCAATTTTCCGATTGGGTGGCAACCCAGGCAATTCTTTGGGAAAAATATCTTCAAACTTACTAACCACCGGGATATCCTTAGCCGGCACACTATGACTTTTGATCGTGAAGGTATAAGCCAAATTGGCTTGACATCTGGAATCCATCAAATGATGAGCGTGGAAAGCCAAAATAAAACACGGTGGCTCCTTCCGCACAATGCTTTGGAAATAGAACGGATCACATCCCGAAATGGCAAAGTGAACCTACTTATGAAAGCAATCTACACTTGCATGACAACTTATGAACCAATCTATGCCCAAGATCACATGCATCTCAAGCAAAATCAGATCCACCATCATCTGTAGCCCGTTAATACAGACTTCATACCTTGGATACAAAGTATCCATAATCAGTGATGATCCTAAGGGTGTGAAAATAACCAAAATATGATCCAATATTCTCGGAGGGGATAATAAATTACTTACAAATCTTAGAGATATAAAAGAATGGGTCGAACCCGAATCCTGAAGAACATGCGTAGGAGTATTAAAGATGACAATAGTAACTTCTACCACATTCGGTGATGCCTCCACATCTCGGGTTATAACTACAAAGGCTTTCCCTAGACCGATCGGCTTTTTCTCCACCTGCCTCCTTAAAATAGGGCAATCTTTAACCATATGGTCGGACTTGCTGCAATTAAAGTAAGCTTCCAACTGCTTATAGCATGGCTTTCCTCGATGGAACTTCCCGCAGTAGCCACATACGTTATCAATCATCGGTGGACTTGGTGCTGCTGCTACTGGATGCTCCACCTTCCTCTTCCCTTTATCCTCTAGTTTCGTCGTCCTCGGAGGGCCTCCTGATCCTAAACCCTGGCTAGCAGATGAGCCTCCTCGATTTTTGGCTCTCTTCATAAAATACTGCTGCTACTCAAGCTCCTTCTCAAATATGAGAACCCGGTCCAAAATTTCTCCATAAGTACACAACTTGTGCATAACCAGCTTCCTCCTAATGTCGTCCCCTAGCCCTGATTGAAACTTACTAGCTTTTCTAGTTGGGTCATCAACTATGTACGAGGCGTATCGGGATAACTCTATAAACTTTATCACATACTCCCCTACAGTCCGATTCCCTTGCCGAAGCCGTGAAAACTTCCCCTCTTTTTGCTCTCGCGGATTGGTCAAAAAATACTTCTCAAAGAACTCTTCATTGAACAACTCCCAAGTGATCTGATCCTCGTTGACTCCCATGGCCCTCTTTTAGCTTCGCCCTCCAACTTGTACGTTGCAAAAGTCACCTTGTCTTCCTTCGGGTAGCGAATAACAGTGAAAATCTTCTCGATTCTTCTGATCCATGCCTCTGCCTTGGTTGGGATTGGATCTCCCAAAAATTCTGGGTCACTCTCATTATTGAATCGATATACGCTGTAGCTCCCGAATTCACTGAAGTTGGAGTTAGAGCAAGTACTGGGGTTGGCTCAGGTTGGGTATGTCCATGAGCCATTAATTCCATGATGTTGGCCATCCTTCCCATGATATTTAGGTATTCCTCTTCCTGATTTGGATGAGTATCGGCTCCAGAGCTTCTTCCTCGGCTGACATTCTGAGTCCCTATTATCATACATTAACAATAGAATTAGATTTTTGCATCAAACTTAACGAAACTACCTAAACAGGGAGTTCGTCCTAAACTTCGTCAAATTAAATTAACCTACCCCTCAACCATGGTCAATTAATTCAAATCCTAAGGCATCTTTCAAACCAACTCCTCTTTGATACAACTGTAACGTACCGTATTACCTAATTGGAATCCAGTAGAGTTTTAACTATAATACGACCATCAAACTAATACGAAACCTACAATGATCCTATACAATATACATATATATCTACAAACACAAATACAGGATCCAAAAACCAAAACATACATGCAGCTCCAAACATCAAGACTTCGGACATCCTATTGGAATAGAGAGATTCCACTAATCCCTGAAATACTCATCACAAAAACTTACAGAAGTATTTCATAATCTACTACATCATAATCTAGTTGAAGCATATGACCGCTATAATAAAATATAAAAGAACAAAACTTGAGTATACAATCCTCTTAAAACCAAAAGAATCATCATCTATACGAAAAATATAAAATATACAAATCCTCTAAAATACAAAATACAACATCCCAAGCTCTAAAACTAAGCAATGATCCTTTACTTCTTCTCATCAGGCAAGAACTCGTATTGACCATTGGAGGGGATAATAAAATAGTAAGGAGTGAGCCAGCCAATTACTTAGCAGTATACATATATAACAAGGAACATGTAGATTTCATAATCAAATTAATAATAATACATATAGAAAGGAATAATGATACATGAGAGATCATAAATCATGAATTAGAAAAGAATGCTTTCATGATATCCATTAAATTCCTTTAATGCTTTTTCATGGTTCTTTAATTCATCTAATCATACTGAAAACTTATTTCATTTGGGAATCAGGGCTAGTAGGCATTACTGATTAAAGGAGCGATCGATTGTAGTCTGAATTGTATTCGCTCCTACACAATCAAAAGCCATCTCCTCCTATTCATGATCTAGAGGTGGACCATCTATATACAATCTCCATAGACGGGGACATAGCAGCAAGTAGCCCTAAAGCAGACAATGATCTTTTACCATAATATATTAGCATGCCAAAATATACTACTTGATAAACATTCATTGGTCCAAGTTCTTAGTTCCTTATTTTCTTAGAAAATTCTACTCTTGAGTTCATAAATCTTTTGTTCTCATTCTGTTGGAGAATGGTTTATAAGTCCATTACTTAATTACAGAGTATCCTTCCTTGATCCATTTTCCATAAAGCTTATTCAGATATATATTTTCATATCCTTGTGAGCTTAAATTTTCACATGATCTTAATTACATGCATAAATTTTCTTGAAACTTATAAAATTAGAAAATTCTTACCACAATAAGCCAAATATAACTTTAGAACTTTTGAACGATAAATTCTTTAACAAACGGTTCATAACATGATTTTCAAAACATACAAACTTAACATATTCATAATATATGCAATTAAATGCAAATCAATCATGTTCATAAGTTAGGGTTCAATCTTCTAAGTCCACATTATACATAAATTTCTAGACAAACAGGAGAAAACGCGCGGGGTGTGGGTTAGGGTTCTATGAGAGACAAACCGCACAAAATATGAAAAATCGGACACCAAATCGGTAAAATTTCATGCTCAAGTCATGGGTATCCATTATCTAAAATCAAATCATGAATAAAATCAAAAATAAATGGGTACAAGTTGTTCTGGCTTGAGGTTCGGGTTCCATGTACGAAATTACCGTATAAAATTACCAAATCGGACACCGAATAATCAAATATTCATGCTCAAAATGTGAGTTCTATAAAATACATACTCTGATGGGTATCAAAATAAAAATACCCGAGAGGAACTTAACAAAAAGTGTAACAAGAGAAAGAAAAGTATATGGGTGCACTTGTCTTGACCTGATCTATCACTTTTCTAACTAACTCTAACTCGAAATCAAATTCGAGAACCTTGGATTCTTCCTTCTCTCTCTTCTCCTTGTGTTCTCTCTCTCTCTTTGCATGGAAGCCAAAAAAACAATGCCTGAAACCCTTGCGAGGGTTTTTATATTGTGGGTCGGCGCTCGAGCGCTGGCAGAGTGCACTACAGGCACGCCCTAAACTGTTTTCAGCGTTGCCCTGGGTGCTCGATCTCCCTGCGGGGGCTGACTCACTGGTTCGGGCACCTAGTGGGGCTACCCCATTGATTCGTCATCCGCTCCCAAAACTTAATTTTTCACATAAGTTAAGTCCAATCTTAATTATATTAGTTTAATTACCTTTTAATTATTATATTTTGGAATCTAGAACCTCATAATATCACTATTCCAAAATATATATGTTAAATATCTAATAAGTAATTCTTTAATTAGGAAAATAACAATTATAGAGACCATTATGTAAAAATTGAAGATATAATGATCAATAATTTTATATAATGTAATGATACATTCTACCAAAAGAAATTTTATGAAAAAAATCTATAAGAATTGCACTTCTACTGGATCCTAACACAGTTAAAATGGAGCGATTGAATTTTGCATGCATTTGTGTCGAGGTGAAGGTTGATGCTACTTTGCCCTCAAGAATTAGGCTGTGTACTGGGAAAAATACCGAGGTGGGGCTGGAGTCACTTGTTGAGGTGAAAGTTGACTATCAATGGAAACTGGTCAGGTGTGGTAATTGCCGAAAAATTTGCCATAATGAGTCCCAGTGCAAATTCAACTTATCTTATCATCATACCGGTAGAATTATTCCCCTCTCCTTTGCATACTCTGCCCAGCCAGTTCTTAAGGATATTAAACTGAACGGAATAAATCATGACAAATATGTTAAGGACCCTGCTGTGCAAATATCTAACTCCTTTGAGTTCCTTCAGCTGGATAATGAAAATGGTCCTTCCCTGGACAGTCCTGGTGCAGTATTTCCGGAGGCTTCTCTAGTATGTGATTCTGATCGGCACGCTCCCATGATAAGCCAGCAGCTGAGGAACGTGAGATTGCATCAGAATTAGAGCAGAACAGCTCATCTTTTGTTATGTTCCCTGCTGTATTGCCTACTCCTGAGACGCATGAATCTAGACAAAACCATATGCTCCGAAGTGAGCAGTTTGCTGTTAGAGAAAGAGTGCAGCAGCAAAGAATTGCAATGTCTGAAATGCTAGTAGAAGTATGCCTGAGAGATGTTGTTTCCTCTAAGGATGCTCATAGTGCTCAAGGAGGATCATCTAGTCATGGAGAGGCAGTAGGCTCTCCTGCCTTAGACACTGCTTCCAGCACCCTCAAGGTTTTTACAATGTCGGAGCAACTTGGTACGCCAGTTCTGAACAACCACTCCCAGACTGGCTCTGTAGGGCGGGAGGCTCCCACTATGGTAGTGGCTGATCGGGTGAGTTTTCACGATACAATTCTTAATGCTTTCCGGATGTTGCTAGAGGCAAACGCTACTCAGTCATTTCTGGATTCTTTAACTCCAGAAGGAAGGTAGGATGTGAATGGTCTCCTAGAAAAATGTTTGCTTGATGAGTTTGAAGAGGAGCCAATTTCTGCTGATAGTTTTCAAGGTCCATTATTTGATGCTATCAAGAAGTTGGTGGTAGCTAAGTCTATTCCGCCCTACATTTCCTCCTTATCCCCAGATGGGAAGCAGACAGTGTATGGGTATCTAGCTAGCCTCTTGAAAGTGGAGACTGAAATTTCGAATTGCCAATTTAGACAGCTAGGCGACTTAGTGGAGGGCCTTCATATAGTTGATGAATTTGCCCCTGCAGTGAGCTCTCTTGGAGCTTCTGAATCCTCCAATAGCCCACTGAGGCCTTCCGACAGGAGGGAGGGTGGTGCGCATTCTTATCACGCTCAGGAGGTGGCTGATCAGGTTACATCTCATTCTCCGTCCGAGCAGGAAGGATCATTGAAGAAATCCAAGTCCCGGAGACGTCGAAAATCCACTCCTAAGAATCCTAAGGGCACTTTGGGGTGCATATCTGGAATGCGTTGATCATGGGTCGCTGGTTTGGGCAGCGGAAAAGTTGCTTCTCTGATGCCCGATGACATAGCTTTCTGTCTGTGAATTTCTCATTTGAGTTCAGGGACTCTGAGGAGGTTGTCTTATCTGTGGGAAGAAATGACCGAGGTGTGTTGTGCTAAGGGTCGAGGTATCCTTATGGCCGGGGAGCTGCTTAGGGCTGAGATCGTTCCTATTGGACGAGGCGAGCTACAATGATCCAAAGTGTCCGAGATATATGTTTTAGACCGCAAAGTCTGCAGAGTGCTAGGATGCAAACAAAAGACCGAGATTGTGCTTTTGGCTGAGAAGTATGCAAAGAGCCGAGATGCTAGCAACCGAGATGATAAGGGCCTTGTACTTTCTCTTGTTTTTTGAAAATTTCTGAGATACTCGGATTGGGTAGATTAGTCTAATGTACTTATCTGATGTTTTGTTAGTTTTCGTCCGAGGTAATGCGAACGGACGGTATTTCAAATTTTCACGAAGATACTGTAACTGAGCCTGTATTTTTTCTTATTTGTTTCACAGTGTTCGGGGAATGCCCTGGACTCTATGTTTTTCATCCAAGTTGACATAACACTTGGTGTTCAAACCTAGATTTTCTGTAAAATTTTATTTTTTTTAATACCTCTTTACTTACCAAAAAACAAAATTGCATTTCTACAACTGTAGATCTAAAGCCAATATATTTATACCTTAGTTAGTGGAGTAAATTCTTTCAAACATAGATTACTCTTTTTTATCTCATTAGGTAATGCCAAAATGTTTCATCACCCTCTGTGGTTTGGACTGTCGGTCCATTATTAGGTTTTTATAAATATTTATAAATATTCATATTATAAAATAATATCAATAAGTTATACATGAGAAATAATTTATCCTCAAAATTAATGGAATGACTTTAGTATTAGATAGTATAAACTATACTAAGCTATCCTATTACCCATTTTATTTAAATAAAATAGTATCTTTGTATTTTTTTCTATACCTTATTCATAAAACATATAATGAAATATCATAAAATAAAATTGTAATATAAAGTATTCAATACCCATATAGCGGTTTTCCTATATTATCTTAATGCATAGTCCTACTAAATTTGGCTATTAAAAGTGGGAATGTGAATGAGAATAAAAACATATGAATAAAATCAAAAGTTAATATAATCTATTTGTTGCGTCTGGTTGACTCTGATCGTGCGTTAAATAGAATGCAAGCGGATTCTTAAACACGCGGACGGGCAGATTGGAGCAACACAAAGTAAGTAGAAGTCGAGTGAAGAGAGAAAAGCACGGGGGCAGTGGAAGAACACGTCAGTTTACGTGGAAA
>JAOVVI020010697.1:0-12971 GCA_028571085.2 Nepenthes alata
AACCGTCGACTGTTGTATGACTTTCTGCTTTTTGGTTACTTTATAATTCTTGTGAAAACAATTGCTTACTCATTCCCTTGAAAATTTTATATTTTGTACTATGGTTGTGACTATTCAAACATATCTTGAACTAAGTATTGTTGTAACTGTTGGCTTTTTGATCACTTTTTGTGGGTCCTAAAACCAGTGGATGGGTCATCTAGAGGATGTGTGATATTCATGCATGACATGCTTGGGCAGAGAAGTTAAGCGGGGGTCAAATGAGATTTGTGGGAGGGCCAAGCATAGTTTGGTTGAAGGTTCTCTGAGTAATAAAGATCGCTAGAAGTCGTACGACATTCGTATGAAGGTTGGTGGAGGGTTGTCCAAGCGGCGAAGAACATTGGAGATTGGTGAAATGTTCATGCGAGGTCTGCTGAGGGTGGGTCAAAGTTGGCCGAGAGATGGAGTTTACTAGAAGTTTATGTGAGGTTTGTACAATATTTATGCGAGGAGCGACGAGAAAAATGCATTTCTAGTAATAAGTGGCATCTGTGCTTGTAGGCGCATGATAGATGGCTGTATCTAATTGGGACAAAATGGACGCAACTGATGCACATAAGGGTTCTTATGTGTCAATTCCAGTGGGACCAATACCTAAAGGGCACGTACGTAGATTACCCAAAGAGGTCACGCCTAATGCACGTGAGGAGCACACGTGTGTCAAGACTATAATAAAGTCACGCTTGATACAATTTTAGGATTAAGCAATATAACAGCGACATGAGTAAAAAAAGCGATGCAACAGGAGGCTCGAAAGAGCTCTGAGAGCAATTTCAATAAAAGGAGCGCTGTACAAGAGAGACGACAGAGAAAAGAGGGAAGAGGAAGAGGTTAGTATCTAGTTGAGGTTCAATTCAAGTTCTGTTTTTTGTTAAGGTCGAATATGTTGTCCTAGTGCGTTCTTATGTCGTATTACCATTTGGTTGTTCTTGTTCTCATTATATATATATATATATATATATATATAATGTGGTTTGCTTGGCGTGTTAGAAATTACTTTCAATCATTCATTTACTCCTGTTGTAGTGAAGGACTCTCAAAGGGTTACTATATAACCAATATTATTTATAGTAGATTTGTTCAGAATTTATCCGGTAGCTTATCCTTTGTTTTGGAAGGGTTTGTCATGTTAAAAATCGTTGTGCGACATTGTGTTCTTTGTACTCAAGTGTTTAGTGGTTGACGTTTGACAAGGAGTTTGGGTTTGTTTCATTCTGTGCGTGTTTTTGGTCGAATCCCATTAGTCACTGCTGAAGTACGTATTTGACCTTTGAGGTGTCCATATTTTATTCCTTGTCAGGAAGAATGCTAAAATTATATTTGAGCATATGAAAAGTGCAACAAATATAAATGCAGGAAGAGAAAAAGAAAAATCACTTATGGCGGAAAAAAAATGCAACCAGCAAAAAAGGTAGTCAAATACACAAGACTCTTACATCATAAAGTAGAGGAAGATAAGATCACGCAGCCTTATTCTAGAGAGACTATTTATATGATTTGATTATTAGATTTTTATGTCATAATGGAGTAACCTTACTATTGTGATAAGGTTGACTCTTGAAAACAAAACCAGCCATTCTAGAAATTCCTCATATCAACATTTGCATTGTTAAATGCATCCTCTCTTCCATTCAAATTAACCATGAAATGGTGAAATAAGTAACTGAAAATATTAAATTCTTTTTCTGAAATCCATTCACAAACTACTAATACATTAGGTCACCTCTCCTGCACCAAGAAAAGCCCAAATGTTTGTTCAACATTATTGAGAGAATGATTTAGTCCCATATCTATAGTATTTACTTATTGATTATATTTGTGCGTGCATCTGATTTGAGTGTTTTTCAGGAGGGGAGAGATGTTTAGGATACTTGCTAGTCAGTCATGGAGGCGTATTCAAATTTTGTTAGGCATCTGTTGAGACTTGTTTGTCAGAGAATAAGCTTAACATGGATCCATGAATGTAGCCCTTTCTGTAAAATGTTTTTTTTTTAATATGGGATCTTTGGTTGTGGAAATGATTTTGTATGACCTTGATTTAGTCAAGGCAGATTGAGTTTATACTAGTAATTGGAAGGACAAGAGAGATAACTTAAATGAAGATCATGGAAGTCTACCCGTAATAGTCATCAGGATGAAGCACTTCCTTGAGAGTGGTCTCCGGTGTCTCTCCTCTCTCTCTCTCTCTCTTACAGGAGTTAAAATCTATTTTCTGAGTCGGACAAATGTTTTTCTGTGTTATATGCTGAAGGAACACTGATGACATTTTCTATCTTTGTTCAGGAAAAGGTTGTAGTTCAGGATCTGCACTTGGGAAGATCCCCACCAATGTTTACAGAGATGAGGGTTCTACACCAGTCTACTGATGATGACCACTTGGTGTGGATTGAATTTTTGTCATTCTTGTAGTCATTTATCAAGTAGGATAATTGAAGATTTTGTACATGTAGGTTTTGGAGCTGGGACTGAATTTTTTGACCACAGACGATATGGATGCAATTCTGACTGCAGAACTTGGAAAGAGAGTAGGATTCGGGATGTCAGCGAAGATGCACTTGACAGGCATGCATGTCGAAGGAAAGGTAAATGTACCATTCATGCATGCTGTAAATTTTATATTCTTAGTATGGGTCATAATTCCCTTGTTGGGAGAATTCTTTTTGATTCAATATTTGGAAAGGTAGTTGAGCTATGCACTTAAAAGCCAAGGAAATTAACTATGACAATAGTTGGATGGCTTATTTGTTATTGATTCTTCATGTTTTTTTGGGAATTTTATGTGTGTATTGTGCATGTGGTGAATTGTTTTTACGACGGGTTAATCTTTGTTAGTTACTCTGCATGTTGGACATTTCTTGCTCATTGCATTGTAGGTGCTGACAGCAAACTGTCATGTTTCAACATATTTTTCATGTACATGATGAAGCTTAATAGTTTGATATTTAGAATGATATATTGGATACTATAAGATGAAAATCACCTATATATTTGGACATATTGGTACACGCATGTCCTACTAGAAGCAAAAATAGTATTTTGAATTGTTGGTTTGCAAAGGATGACATATTTACTTGGATAAAAAATTACAACAATAGCTAAGTCTTAAACTCTACTATGTGGGTTGTTTTATCAATCCTCTTTGGTCTTCTGTGTTAGTGTCTGAAAGTTTACAGAAATTCAAGTTCTCTTTTTGTTGTCTCAATTTGAGCATCCTCCTTTTTACTACACGGTCTTTTTAAATACATTATTTTTTTTAATTGTGGGCTATTATCCACAATCCACATACATAGGTGGTCTTATGGCTGTCCAATTTTTTTTTTTTTGTATGTTTAATTTGAAATTTGATGATCACAAAATGTCCTAAATACATTTATTTATTTAAAAATGGATCAGCATTCAACATGCCTTGGTTCTATGTGAGACAACTTCAATGCCTTTACCATCTCGAACCAAGTAGTTCAAGGTGAAGAAATCTATTGCTTTAAGGATATCTTGGCTGTTAATTTTCACTTTTTCATTGAACACTCATGGAAGCTCAACAATAGGTTTCCTCTACAATAGGTTCAATAGGCTTTCTTGGCTATATAGTTCGATTGTGTGGGTTAATGTTATCCAGGTTTTGCTCCCTTTCCTTGTATTGGTGATAAGTTAAAAAAAAAATTGATGATACATGTTCATTTTTCCTCCTACAATAACTAAAATTGCATTTATTACTACATTATTCTCCAAATTGTTGTATATATCAAAACAATATACATAGTTATATAAATTTGTAAGGACTCAATGTTAGCTCCTGATGTCAACCTAGAGAATTCCTAGTTTCCCCTCTACTTCTTGCGCTAGTCATTTCCCTTCATAAACAACTACAAAGCATTAGCTAAGTAACATCTACCAATTGGTTGATATTAGCAGTGCGATCTTAATCTGCCAAGTGAGGTTGTCTTTGTCCAATAATAATTTTTCTGGTGGATGGAGTTGAGCAATTAGTAGAACAAGCAACACTGCTTTTATACTGAAGTCACGGCCAGCCTCATGCACTGCACAACCAGTGCTTTAAGTGGCTGTCTATTTTTTGTTTTCTATTGCTGAGTATTGCTCCAACTTTGTATTTTTCTAGTTTTGATGCAAGAAAGTTCCTCAATTACACATACATTCTTTTAGTACCCTTTGGAGGCTTTAAATTTATAATTGAGTCGTGTATTAGTGTTTTATTAGTATTAGTAGTATATTTCTAGCCAATGTGTTTAGCTAGTAGCATATTAGTATTACTACACTGTTCATTTCCCGTCTGCTGTATCATACTGCTGCTACTGGTCATTGCATTCTGCTATTGCAGCATCTACTCTGCTGCTGCTGGTGCAATAATGATCCACAGCAGATTGAGCTGTGGATAGGTAGATTATTTGTTATCATCCTTACAAAGTGAACTGCAAGCCAATCATCCAACAGATTACTGCGCCAGCCACTCGTCTAATTTGTATGCTTAGTTAGCAACATAGTAGTGTTACTACCCTGGTTCATTTGCCTTCTACTGTTGCAATCACATTGGTGCTACTGTTCACTGCATTCTGCTATTGCTGCATCTACTCTACTGCTACTAGTGTAATACTATTCCACTGCAGATTCTGCTGTGGAAAGGTTAGGTTACTTGTTATCATTGTTACCAAGTGAACTGTCAAGCCAATCATCCAACAGATTGGGCCAGCAGAATTACTGCAATATGAGAACAAAGTTTTGTTTAGTAGTTTTGGTGGTTGTGAGTTGTTAGGAAGTGTGTGGACATGAGGAATTGGCGCTAGAAAACCTCTAATCCATGTGGAGAGATAAATAAGCCATGTAACTCAGTTGTAAGATTGAAATGAGTTGCATCGTCTACTGAGTTGAAAACCAGTTTCATCATAGTTGCAGTAGAGTTCTTGTTCTTTTGGAAGAACTTATCTCAACTTTCCATCCACTTTTCTTGTAATTCATTTAGCATTAGGCAAAATTCATTACAAATTGATGCTTTATATTTGTGGTATGCTCCCCCTTGTAGGTTCTGATTGGCGTGAAGTTTTTACGTAAGTGGCCTTTCATTGGCCGTTTGCGCATATGCTTTGATGAACCTCCATACATCCAGATGACTGTCAAACCGATCTTCAGTCATGGGCTTGATGTAACAGACATTCCTGGGATTGCTGGATGGCTGGTAAACATTTTTGCATATGTTCATTCAGTTAATGATTTCTCTATCTTACTGTCATGATCAGCACATGGTATATATTCTGTCTCTGAACATTTTTTGTGGATTAGGATAAGCTTCTGGCTATCGCATTTGAGGAGACGCTTGTGGAGGTAGGATCTTTAGTCTCCTCCGCATGTTATCTTTGACAATGACACACACCTTATACTTTCGGTCGTTATTGATTTGTGAAATGAGTAATGCCTTTTTGAATGATTCCACAGCCCAATATGCTGGTTGTGGACCTTGAAAAGTTTGTTCCACCTCAGTCAGGTAAATATTGAATCAATTTTAGAATACTAAATTGTTTTGTGAATTATTAGTGAGTCATCATAGATCTAGGAGGCCATATTCCATTATGATTAGCTTGCCATGGCTGTGGTGGCTGCTGGTATGCCTCAGCTTAGGTTGGTTCTTATTCTGTTTTTTTTTTCTTTGAAGGTTGGGAGGGTTGTGTAAAAACAAATTGGTTTTCTATAACTAGTCATTTGCTCTGTCCAAGTCAATGTCTATGAGTGCTCTCTCTATGTGACTCCCCTGTCCAGTGGCCTATTGGACTGGAGATTTGGTATGGATCACACTGGATGGAAGTTCATGTAATTGAAGGATTAATGGGTTTCCTGAGTGACACATTTTAATAACTGCTTAGTTGACCTCAGAAGGTGCATAAGATAATAAATTATGGCAATGTCAGATGTGTTGGACTGGAACAACTGAACAAGTGTTAGTGCTGGTTGTGTACTTCCCAAACAAAAACTGCTGGTTGTTAGTAAGGTTTTCGATGTTTTAGAACTTGTGGAGTTGCCATGATGCAGAAACTTGTTTCTCTGTGGATGCAAAGGAGTTGGCTGCTTATGCCAAAGTTGAGGTTATTGAGGGATCAGATATGAAACCCTCAGATCTCAATGGTGAGTGCTGCACCTTCTGCCAATATTTTAATCTTGGATCAAGTATTCCAGCTGGTTATAATCGTGTGATAGTCCTTCAGGTTTGGCTGATCCTTATGTGAAAGGACAACTTGGACCATACAGATTTAGGACAAAGATCCAAAGGAAGACGTTGACTCCAAATTGGCTGGAAGAGTTCAGAATTCCAATCTTGTCTTGGGAATCAGTCAATGTGTTGGCCATTGAAGTTCTAGACAAGGATCCTTTTGCTGATGATAATCTTGGGTTTGTCCCTAGACTTCAATGATATAAGCTCCTAGTAAATGTGAAGTGATCTCTTTGCTTAATGCATATAATTGATTTTTTTTTTCGGTTACAGCTGAAATTGATTGTTATATGTTGATCTGTGTTTTTGATCTTCCCATCTTGTCTGCATGCAGATGGCAGATGTGTGTTTATTGTTGGGGGAAGGGGGGCTATATATAGGATGAGGGCCAATGCCTAGCACGGAGATGATTTCATCTGATTGCAGTTTATATATTTGATTAACAATATAATTCACCAATTTGGTGCTGCGGTATTTAGGCACTGAGTAGATTATAATCTTATATATGATGAATATAGTTGTTAAAACAATATAATGTTATCAGATTAATAATATTATTTTCAAATTCTCAAGCTTGTTATACTTTATTCAAATCAAAAGCTTGAACTTTTAAAGAATATTCGTCAAGAATTCATAATCTTATCACAGATTGGTGACAAATTGAAGAAAATTGGTCACCAACAGGGTTTTTAAGCTGATGTTAAAAATAAAGGTAAAACTAGGCAGGTGAAAGTTAAAAAGATTGATAAAAGGATCTGCAGACAGTATAAATGAAATATGGGCGACACCCTTTTCTGGATAAAGTACATTTTCCTTCTGATCGACCAAAAGAAAATTACCCTAACATATGGAGCTTGTCGTAAGATGTTTTGATTTATCATGAAATTATGTGAGCATGATGATGGAATGACAAAAAGTAACAATTGTTTGCATACTTTGCATGTATTTTATACAAAGAAATATTTTTTGTATACTCATTCATAATTTTGTGTGAGATTTTGAGAGAGTGAGTCCTAGAGAGAAATTTAGAGAGAGAGAGAGAGAGAGAGAGAGAGATTATCTGTATAATGTCAAGTCGGACAAATATTGTGGTTAGGCGGTTGCCCATGTCATGTATGCTTCTCCATGGATACTGGTTTTTTTTTTTTTCTGCCGAGTTTCTAAAGGGATGCCCCGATTATCCTTTCGAATTGTTGCAGAGTCTGTTCCATTAATATAAATGATCTTAGGGATGGCCAGAGGCATGACATGTGGCTGCCTCTGCAGAACATTAAAATGGGAAGATTGCATCTTGCAATAACTATCATTGATGCCAATGGAAAGGTACATTCAAGATAAGTTCATTCTTTTGAAAATTCATTTTGGTTTGGTCTTGACCAGTTGTTGATTGATAATTTGCATGCATTTTATTTCTTCCTTCTCTGCATCTGTGCGGGGGATGGACCATCAGGGCAAAGAAAAAATGTCAAATGAAGAAAAGAAAGCAAATTTTATTGGTACTGAGATAGATGAGAAAGGTCCCATGATCTCATCTCCGGTATTACAAAACTCGGAGAAGGTTGTGGATTCATTTGAAGCCATCAATATCGAGGGTCAAAAGGAGACAGGGATATGGGTTCACCATCCAGGGAGCGATGTTTCACAAACATGGAAGCCAAGGGAAGGGAAGAGTAGACGGCTTGATACACAAATCCACAGGGAGAGCGAACTCTACATTTACAAGCCAAAATCATCTTCAAAGGGATCCAATCAGAAGGGCGGTGTAAAGGAGGGTGCTGAAGCACATCCCAGTAATATATTTCAGAAGTCCCTCCAGAAGGTCAGTTCAGCACTCCACAGGAACCACAGGAAAGTCGACGAGTGGAGTAGCTTGGGCGTGTCTGTTCCGTCGCCACATGCTAATTTGAAAGCTGTTAGGATTGGAGTGAATGTTGTAGTGGACACCGTGCATGAGCTGCCACCTTCTGCAGCTACAAAGTCTGGAGGGTTGAACAATGAGGAAAGTGGCCAGGAAAGTTTTGGCAGGGAAGACATGAAAGGCATGGGGAATAGTAATACAGTTAAGCATGCTGGGAGATCCTTCAAGCATATGTTTCGTAAGAAAGGATCTAAAAAGAATTCATCAAGTTCAGAAGAGGAAGCAACTGAAAGAGGACCAGATGAAGACTCCGACTCTTCAGACGAGGATGATTCCTTAATTTCACCTGTTTGTGGTCCATCATTTGAAGGGATTCCAATTGTTTCAAACCCTATAACTAAGGAGGAAATTGCTCAGTCGGGCCAATCTGTCAATCATTCGAGCAAGTGCTGACCAGTGACAAGAGGCAATGACTCAACAAGCAGCTCCAGCTACAGAGAGAATGGGAGCTGCCAATTGAGCGATCTTTTGATACCAAAGCCCTCTAAGAAAACTATCCGTCCATAGAAAGTTGATTTGTACATCTCCAATGTAAGTTGCTTTGTAAATATTCCTGCTGTGAACTTTGTGTGTTTGTTACTGCTGACAGGCAGCATCTAGCTGAAGGCATACATAGAGCTCAACTAATAAAGGAATGTGTAGTAGATAATACTAATGTACCACATTAATAGCATCTGTTAATTTTTCCATTATCTTTGCAAATTGTGCTGTGTGTCTGTTTCTATTATGAACTGGCACCATTTAAGTTGACACCAAACACACAAGGGTTGAACCAGAGATGCAAAGGGAGTCTCTAAGTGAGAGTTCATAAATATAAGCAAACAATCAGTAATAAGTAACAACAATCATATATGAATGCAATGTTTGTTTTCACCTTTCTTTTTTTTTTAAAAAAAAAAAAATTGATGTACTGTTCATAAAAAAGTAGCATCATAATATCTTCAAGCAACTTCTTCAACATTTAGAGGTAATTCTAAATATAACCATTTCAAGCAACTTCTTGATATGGATATTGTGACGTTTTAAAGTACATGAAAGCTGTCAAAATGGCCTCAAAATTGAGCTGTGGATAGATACTTTTCAGTAGAAATCTTTTGCTTAGTAAATTAAGCCTTGTGGGTTCATAATACAGAAACATTCTCACCTAACGCATCCTCTTGCAATGTAGAGAGATTGTTTGTATACATACACACTCTCTCCTTGGGCTCTACGTTTGAGTCATTTTTTAGGAGATCTTTTTGCTTAGAAAACTAAACATCTGTATAGTAACAACTCTAACGACAGATAATGGTTCACTGATGAGTCTTTCTGAAATCAGAACTTTACAAGAAATTACTCTTGACTTTGAGAATGTCGTGTTCTTGGGCAGGTGTCATTTAAACGTGGAAATGGAAGTTACAAGGCAAGTCCTTTTCCACTTTTTTTAAGGCAATATCTCAGAGGTAGAAGTATAACTAATCCAAGCATCCCACGGTCGAGTAACAAGGAAAGAGCATCGCCATACAATATTCATTTGTCATATTTTCATTTTCTTCTTGCTCAAGATTCTATAAATGTCATTTACTTAGCAGGGTGACGGCTTTAAAACTACCACTAATTTATTTAATCTAATCGTCTTATAACTCCACTCTGAAATTGCACTCAGCTGTAAATAAACATGTTGGCCATAATATTATACTGTTCGATTGTTCATGCTTCAAACATATGTTTTTGTTTATGCATTCTTCCCATGCTTATGCCCCTCAAACTAAGCTCAAATTGGAGCATAGTTATGAACGTTATAATTTGAAGGATTATATATATATAAAAGTTATGAAATTAAACTTATTAAAGGAACCCATTGTAATATATAGAAAATTTCAAGTAGCTTCTGAGCAATTTTTTCAACTAGATCTAATTTATGTTTTTTTTTTCAAAAAAATTATTTTTAAATCAGTGTTTATTTTATTCCGCATCCACCTTATTTACTTTTAATATTTATTCTCTATCTCCACCCTTTTCTGGTAAGCAATTAAGCATATAAATTAAGAAAAAAAATTGCACAAAATAACTAACCTCCGAATACTTGGCCTAAGACATATCTCAAGCCAAATCGAGGTGGTGAATAGCAAGCAAGTCAAACAATCAAAATTAATTAAAAAACAGAAGAAGAAAAAAAAAAACCCTACACACACAAACAGGGATGAAAAAGCCTAAGTATAGACAGAAGAGCAAGTCCAACCCAACAAGTTGAAGCCTGAACTAGAGAACATAATGTCCAAAAAAAAAAAAAACTGGCAGCTTTACAGGATCAAGCAGTGCCTAAACTCACCAACCATGCTCGGACATTACGCAAACTAGGCCATTGCTTCGCTAATAGGATTTATGTTGGCGTGTTAGTAGGCTTGCAGAACAGTGCAGTAGGGTTTAAAATCCATTTATGCCTTCTCAATCTTCTGTAGGGACGAGAGTAAGTACAGAAAGACCATCCCATTACTGATCTCATGAGTCCCAGTGAGCACTGAATAGCCGAAGCAGAAAGCCTAAAGCTCTTGACCCAGTTGGAGATAAGTCCACGGAAGTCCCCAAATACGAAGCAGTGATCTGTTTTGAGAAGTGGGGGACTTTTGATGGTCAAAAACTTGTACGGATAATAGTGAATATGAGCAGCATGACTGATTCCACTTTCGGCACCTGGGGCTGCTTCGAAAAATGCATTTTCTACGCACGTGCCATGTAAAATACACAGCTCCTTTTAAAACCATGCCATGCCCAACAAAATTTCGATTTCTGCCTTTGCATTTATGAGATGTCTCAGAAATCAAACAGTAATTAGAGGACGATAACGTACGAGCTTTAGGCAAATAAGACGAAATTATTAAGTGACGTATGACAAGTACTTGACTCAAGCATGTGCATTGCTTGTCCAAAATAAAAGCATCCCATGAGCGCCTGAGACGCACACATACACATTATGTCCAAAATAGATTTGCCTAATATACATCTGAGAGTTGCACATGCATATATTGTCTATAGTGTTCAGTGCCTGAGGTAAGCCAGAAGGGCACTCATGCGCTCTTTGCATAGTAAGCTAATGCTTGATTCGTACCTAATGAATGATCATGTACCGTTCTTAACATTAAAACACATGATACAATTTTAGTGTTATTCCTATTACGGTTTTGAGTTTTTGAGAGCCAGCACATTTAGGAAAAAAAGAGAAAGAGAGAGAAAAGAAATAAAATAAAGATTTGCTTATCCATTTGAGTCCTGAATCATATTCGATTTTTTACGAACCTTAGATACATTATTCTTATCATTATGAAGAACATTTTACCAGAATGATAAGAATATTTTACCGGTCATTTTCTTCTTTTTCACCTTATATCTTTTATTATTCAGATTTATTATTATAAAGTCTTGTGTCTTTATATTTGTTTGAGGTTTTTGTAACCTAAACTTACCGCTTAGTAGATATTCTTTAGACCTATAATTCCATGATTTTTTTCCATATTTCAAAATGGGATTTCTATGTATATCTTATTATTTGTAATTATTATTATTATTTGTTGTATATTATCAATTCATCTGCTCACGATTTCAGACAAAACAAATTCGGAACCCAACAAGCAGTATCTTCATATTTTAAATTTTTGATAAATTTGGAGTATTGAAAATAAGAAATGAAAGTGCGTCCCGGATAGTAGGTTACGGTGACATGTGTTTAACTACCGGCAATGGAACCAAATTATTGTTGAGAGATCTATGGCATGTCCCGGATATTTGGTTAAATCTCATTTCAGTAGGCAAACTCGATGGTGAGGGGTTTTACAACACCTTTTGGGAAGGGATGTGTAAGCTAATTAGAGGATCTTTAGTTGTAACCTAGGAAAAAAAGTTTTCCAATTTGTACGTGTTGCTAGGCTTAATTTCAGCTGGAGATATACATGTGATTAGGAGTGACGACTCTTCAGATTTGTGGCATGGATGCTTGGGCCACATAAGCGAAATGGGACCGAATTGCCTAGCTAATATGAATTCCTTCTAGGTATGAAAGAAGTAAAGTTGAAGATTTATATTCATTGTTTGGTAAAGAAGTAATAAAGAGTTTCATTTTAGGAAAACTCATCTATAAGGAAAACAGATCTTCTTAAACTAGTTCATACCAACATATGCGGGCCCTTAAAGTGAAGACATTTGGTGGAACACTTTGCTTCATCATATTCATCAATTCATCTCCTTATGGGTTTGGAACCCAATAAACAATGAATCAATAATGTATAACAAATACTTATAATCACAAATAATAAGACACATAAAATTTCATATAATAAATCCTTTTTGAATTGAGAAAATAAACTACGAGATAATAAATTCGAAGGATATCCACTAAATAGTGAGTTTAGATTACAAAAACATCGAACAAAAATGAGACATAACATCTTATAATAATAAACTTGAATAATAAAAAATACAAGAAAAAAGATAAAAAAATGACCGAAAAAATGTCTTTTACAACGATAAAAATAACATACCCAAGGTCCATAAAGAATGGAATACAATTCAAGATTCAAATGGATGAGTAAATATTCTTTTTCTCTCTTCTCTCTCTTTTTCTTCTTTTTCTCATTGTGCTGGCACTTTGGTACACCTTAGGCATTAAACACTCTAGACAAAATATACATGTGTGCCTTTCAGATGCTCATCGAGCGGCTTTATTTTGGACAAACGGCGTACATACTCAAGTTAGGTGTCTATCATACACCACTTAATAATTTCCTCTGATCAGGTCAAAAGTCGTATGCCATCGTGCGTGCC
>JAOVVI020010698.1:0-12971 GCA_028571085.2 Nepenthes alata
ATCTTTTCCCCTTTTGTCATGTCTGAGGGACGTGGACTGCTCTCTTGTGGAGGGCATTTCCATTGGAAGTCCGCTCGCTCCTTCACTCTGTGGCGTTGCTCAGCCTTTGTTTGAAATTGACACTTGCTTCTTTCTTTTACTGGTGTCCGTGGACAGTAGTCTAAGGCATACTGATCGAAATGTCCGAGAACGTGCGGTGGCTTGCATATGGCCCAAAATGTCTGGGGAACTTTGGGTCTCTAGGCACTACTGTGCAATTTATGATGATGTCCATGGGGTCTTGGAGATGTCCTCGGGTATTTTTGGGATCAAGGCCTTCTATGAGAGTGTATCTGAGAGCTTCTCTCAAGTTTGAGACGTTGGTCTGCGCTACCATTTTTAGCCATTAAAGCACATTAAATGCGTGTCGATCCGATTGACTTCGCCTCAGGAAGCCAAGGTCCACTAACTCTGGCAGCATATCGGGGACCAACATGTGGCTGAGGCAATCATGATGTGTGCCTTTTGCTCTTATACCGATTTTAAATACCATGACTTTCCTTCATTTTTTTACGCAACCTCAGGCACTTTCTCTTAAACCCTATACTGTGCCTTTCAGAACTTCATCCTCTTCTCGATTTTTCTTCATGCTTTTTTTGTTTTCCCTTCAAACTCTCATGGTTCCTAGGGTTAAGGACATCCACACCAAGTACAAGATTCTCGAGTCAATGGCCATGGTGGTTCCAGAACCCCATGAGAGGGCTTGTAGTCTAACGGACGGCTTTATCACCGTCTACGAAGTCCACCTCAAGGGTGGGCTTTGCTTTCCTGTCTCACCAGAGTTTTATCTCATCATGAAGGCGCTCATGGTTCCGTTCACTAGGTTACAACCTAACGCTATCAGGTACCTTATTTCACTCTGTGTTTGTGCTCGTTGCCATGAAAAAATTCTTGAGGTTACAATGGTGAAAGCGATATTTTGCTTCACCCATCATTTGGACTGGATTGTCGCCACTCCTCATACCAATTTTACTGTCATAAACGGTGGCAATTCAGATTCCTTGAAGAGGTGAAAGGATACATTTTTTTTTCTGGGAGTCCAAGAGACTTGGGCTCTTTCCAATGCTTGGGGCAATGTGGACACAGACCCTTCTTCAAGGGAGAGGGAGGTCGCCCAGGAGGTCATAAATTTGGCGCTGGCCAACCTTGGCACCTTTAATAAAAATAAGCAGAATATTTGGTTGTGACCTGAGAATTTGGAGTAGGCCAAGTGGGGAACTCATGACGAGGACTCTACCGTCCCCACTGGTTCTGCTGTCGTTGTCTTCTACTTGAAGAAGACGAAGAGGTTGAGGAAGAAGGAAGCATATCTGAGGATTGAGGAGCTGTCCGAGCGGCCAAGAAAAAGTCGTTGGATAGGAGTTTCAAAGCGTCCGACGACCATTGTTGATTACCCCTCATCCGATGGCGAGGACATAAATACAACGCCTCTTAAGAGGAGGCCAAGACCTCCATGTGCAACGCCAATCCGAGAGGCTGAGGCATTGGACCTTCAGTGTCGCTGAACCCTCTGGGCAACCTTTTGGTTCTGTGAGCCAATCCGCGGATCTCTCTGTCGCCCAGCCTCCCTTCGATGAGACGATTCCCAATATCACATTTGAGTTTACTTGTGAGGTCTCAGATTAAATTGACAATCCCCCCGAGGACATCGTCGTGAGACATGACGCGAGGGAGGCTGAGGTGACTTTGGCCGAGGAAGTAGCATTGACGACGATTACGATGACGACTATGAAAGCTGCTGAGGCCGAGGGAGACTGTGCCGCGGAGTCATCAGCTGCAGGGACTTATGAGCTTCAATGTCTTGCAATCCAACATTTTAGTCCAATGATGATACTGTCCACCACTCTTGAGGAGTCCCTGGCCGAGGACGGTGAAAAGTCCTCTCATGCAGCTGAAATGGAGTTGGGGCCAAGGATCGATCTGAACCGTTTGAGCCCCTAGTCTTAGTTGAGGCTGGCTTTGTGTCTGAGGTTAGGGCCGAGGTTTCTATGGTAGTAGAGGTTGTGGCGATAGGGTCCGAGGAGCCAGAGGCTCCTAGAGGAGAGAGCACTTCAGGAAGTTCCTCTATGACCAAGGTCTTTGCCCATCACTTTCTGATTTTGTCTTCTTTTATCTGTACTCGCTTGTTGTGTTTTGCTTTTGCAGCTTCAGGATATGGCCGGCGGTCTTAGCTCAATCATCAACGAGGTCTCCCAAGTTTACACGGAGTTGAGGCTTTCAGGGCTTTAGAGGGATTTTCCGAAGCTTAGACCCAGATCTTGCAGAAGCAAAGAGTCGCATTTCTTCCTTGCAGGGCCAACTGAAGGATTAGGAGGGCCAACTGAAGGATCAAGAAAGGGTGCACAAGTATTGGGATGCTGTCAACATGTGCTCCCGAGTTATGAGGCTTTTGGTCCCGGGATTTCCTACTTCCCTCTTCAATCTAAGGAACTCAAGCACTAAACGTAGGAATGATTTGGTCAACCTCCCACCAAGTTGGAGGTCCACTGGGTCTTCTCAGTCGGGGTCATCCAGTCGGCCAGAGCCCTAGGGACAGTCGGGATCCTCGGAGCAGCCGGGAGCCTCAACTCCTTAGTGGGCTTCGCTGTATGGACTCATTTTGTATTTTTCTTTTTCTTTTTTTTACATATGCATACTGCTGTACACATACTTTGTATGTAAATAAAATTCATATTATTTTTGTGCAAACACTTTGTTTGTCTTACCCAAATTGTCCGAGCACTGGGTTTCTTTTACGACATGCCTTTTAAAGGGACTCAGTCCTAACGTTTGATTTTTTTTACTATCTTAGGCTGAAGATACTACCTCTAGGGTTACTGCATGCTTGCTATTTTATATCCCATAAATTTTAAGTTCAACCTTTAAGGTTGCTTGGTATCATGGCCAAATTTTACTCCGACCACGTAGGCCGCTCTGACACGGCCGAGTTTTTTGGCTATGACCTCTTGGGCTATCGGATATAGCTGAATTTTAAGTACGACCTCTTGGGCCACTCGGATATAACCAAGTTTCAGGTACGACCTCTTAAGCCGCTCGGACATAGCCGAGTTTTAAGTACAGCCGCTCGAATATAGCTGAGTTTTAGAGCAAGTAAAAGGGTTGCTTTCACTTGACTTAGAGGCAGCCTAGGTCTTGTGAGTCAGTGAGATGACATGCAACATCGAATGCTATGCAAGATAAGAAATAAAAGAAAGGAATTTTATTTCATCAATGAAATGTGTTATAAGCACATCGAATGATACGTTTTGCCTTAGCTGGGCATTTGTACACTTATTGGTAATATTTTTTTAGGTACGTGGCATTCCATATCTGAGGGACCACTCTGTCTTCTTGGGTGCATAACGTATAGGCCCCATTTTGAAGTATAGCAAATATCAGGAACAACCATTCCCAATTTGAGGAGAATTTATTCTGGCTGGTGTTTTTGTTTGTGGCCTCTATGCTTTTAGCACTAGGTCCCTTATCTCAAATTTTCATGCCTTCACCTTCTTATTATAATACCAGGCAACCCTTTGTTGGTATATCGCTATCCTCATCCTTGCCTGATCTAAGATTTCCTCAAGTATATTGTGATTCTCTCGAAAGCTTTGATTATTGTCACTCGGACTGAAACACTCTACCCGAAAACTTGGAAGCCTGACCTCCATAGGAATAACTACTTCTACCCCATAGCATAGGCTAAATGCCGTCTCTCTCATGGGTTCTCTTGGGATTGTTCTGTACGACCAAAGGATAGATAGCAGTTTATACACCCATGAGCCCCTGGAGTTCTCTAGCTTTGTCTTGAGTCTATGTAGGATAGTGTGGTTCGTGACCTCTAATTGTCCGTTGCTCTATGGGTACACGACTGACGTATGGACCAACTTGATCCTTAGGCTGGTGCAGTACTTAGTGAACTGCTTTCCAGTGAATTGGGTCTCATTGTCAACCACGATACACTTAAGAATCTCGAACCTGCACACAACATTCTGCCAGACAAATTCAATTGCGTTCTGCTCTGTAATCTTTGCTAGTGGCACTGCCTTGACCCATTTGGTAAAATAATCAATCCCAACGATCAGGAACTTTCTTTTCCCGGTCACCACTGGAAGAGATTCGAGGATGTCAAGCCCCCATTAGGCAAAGGGTCAGGGTGATTGCAGTGTTCGGAGTTCAGTGTGGGGTTGGTGAGTCATGTTGCCATGGACCTGACAGTTTTCACATTTGTGTACAAAGTCTATGGTGTCGTACTTCATGGTTAGACAATAGTACATTTACCTCATGAGTTTGAAGCTTAGGTTCTTTCCCCCAATAAAGGATCCATAAATTCTAAGGTGTACTTCTTGGAGGGCATGTTCTGCCTCCTCAGGAGTGAGGCACATTAGGTAAGGGGTCGAGAACCCTGACCGGTACAATTGATGGCCTATAATAGTGTACCAACCTATTGTCTTCTTTATCCTCTTGGCTGCATCTGTGTCCTCATGTAATATCCCATTGGACAGATACCTTACGTAGGGAGCCATCTAAGTGTTGCTACTCGAGACTTGCATCACTTCTGGCTCAGGGTCCTCGATACTTGGCCTATTTAGAACTTCTCTCATTCTTCTGGCATATTGCTCTAGGTCTTTGGAAGCTGCTGCTCTTGCCAACATGTCAGCCTTCCCGTTCTCTTCCCATGGGATATGGACAAATTCAACCTTCTCAAAGTCTACGATATACAGTTGACCTTCGAGAGGTATTTGGAGAGCTGTGGGCTATTAACCTCGAAGTGCCCACAGAATTGGTTGACGACTAACTCAGAGTTGTTGTAGACAACCAAGTTTTTTTTGAGTATTCCTTGGTTAATCAGAAGAGTGTCCATTTATAACCAGAAGGTCCTATTAGTAATGCTTCATACTCCGCAGCGTTGTTTGTGGCCGAGAACCCTAGAGTCATTGAATACTTTATCTTTGATCCCTTGAATATTCGTAACACAATGCTTGCTCCATAGCTATCCTTCATTGAGGAGCCATCCACGTGCAGTGTTCACACTGTTGCTTCATTTGGCTCTTCTACCCCACGATGGTCTGGATCACCAGGGGTCAGGGTCATTGTTTCAACAACGAAGTTTATGAGGGCCTGACCTTTCAAGGCTGGCCTCTGACAAAATTTAATATCGAACTCACTCAACTCAATGGCCCACTTTACTAGGCGTTGTGACACCTTGAGTTTCTATAAGATAGCTCTCAATGGCTAATTCGTCAAGACCACTACTTTATGCGCCTGAAAATACAACCTAACTTCGAAGTAGAATATACAAATGCCAAAGCAATCTTCTCTGTGTGTGGGTACCTGGTGTCTGTATCAGCCAGGGTTTTGTTCACGTAATAGATGGGCTATTGTCTATCATATTACAGTCGTACCATCACCGAGCTCAAGGCCATGTCGGACACCACAGGGTACATATATAACTCCTCACTTGATTAGGAAGAAGCTAAGAGAGGTGGGTTTGACAGATAATCATTCAGTCCTTGGAGTGCCTCCTCACAGTCGTCATTCCACTAAAAGATGTTGGTCTTTGTCCCTCTTAGGGCCTTAAAAAATGGCAAGTGACTTTCGGCCGACTTGGCCAAGAAATGAGAAAGAGCTGCGACTTGTCCAGTAAGTTTTTGGACTTCCTTTATTGTCCGAGGAGATCTCATATCAAAGATAGCCTTGATCTTCTCTGGATTAGCATCAATCCCTCGGTGTGACACAATATAGTCCAGGCACTTCCTAGACACCACCCCAAATGTACACTTACTTGGGTTGAACTTCATATGGTAGTTTTGAGCACGTTAAAGGCCATGACCAGGTCCTGGATGTGGTGGCCGCTTATTTTACTTTTAACAAACATGTCATCTACATAGACCACCACATTTTTGCCAATCTGATCATCGAACATTTAATTCATGAGCCGCTGGTATGTTGCACCCGTAATTTTGAGGCCAAAGGGTATCACTTTGTAACAGTATGTCCATTTGCCTTATGAATGACGTGTGTTCCTCATCTTCGGGGCTCATCTTTATTTAGTTGTAGTATGAGTACGCATCCATGAAGCTTAAAAGTTCATGATTAGACGTCGAGTCTACAAGTTGATCAATCTTGAGGAGAGGAAAACTGTCCTTGGGGCATGCTTGACTGAGGTCCGTGAAGTCTACACACATCCTCCACTTCCCATTATTCTTTTTCACCATGATCACATTCGATAGCCAGTTCTGGTACTACACCCCTCTGATGAATCCAGTGTTTTAGAGTTTCTTCACTTCTTTACGTATGGCCACCAGCTTCTCTGTTGAATAGTTCCTGTGCTTTTTTCTAATAGGTCTGTGACGAGGATCTATACCCAATTTGTGGACCATTATTTCAATAGAGATTCCTAGCATGTCACTTGGTACCCAGGCAAAAACATTTGTGTTCTCCCGTAAGAAGTTGATAAGTTGGTCTCGAACAGCCTCTGACAGAGCGCTTCCTATTTGGACGTACTTCTCCGAATCCTTGGAATCTAATAGAATTTAGACAGTTGGTTCCCCAGATTGTGCCTACTGTAGCGTCACCTCATCTAGTAGGTCAAGGTCTTCTATTAGTTGTGGAAGGGACGTCTGCGTGATCTGGGACAAATAGTATGTCTGTCTTGCAGCCTAGCCTCCGAGGACTTTCCTAATTCCAAATGGAGTTGGAAACTTCATCTTCAGATGTGAGATGAAAGTGACAACACCAAAGGTAGCCAAGTAAGGGCATCTGAGGATTGCATTATAAACTGATAGAAGGTCCACGACCAGGATTGTGACGACTTTAGATGCAGTCCTCAGATATGTTCCCAGTGTGACCTTCAACTAAATGACCCCATGGATATGTGATGGACCGGGTTATTTTTCTTAAATAACCCTCCATCAATAAACACATCATTAATTCCCATAATTAATATTATAAATTTCTACAGAAAATTAGGCAGAATTTTGTTTATAAATCAGACATTTGTTAAAATACAAACACTTGTTAAAAGCCATCTTGTACAAGCACACATCTAACAAGAGGCTTAACACAAAGCCTACAACACATCACACAGGATCACATATCATCTGCCATATCATCCATGGCTCCAATACAGAACTTCTAACTTACTGTATTGGATCTAGAGAGATGCCATCTAAAATAAAACAAAATCCAAACATCAATAAAGGCACGGAAGCATACTATATCGTCATAATCTGTGGAAGCATAACAAAACCATAAAAACAACAACAATAAGCCACGCTCAATCCTAAGTGGCTGTCCACAATCCGAAAACAACGCCATGGCCAAATCCTTGGCACACTCGACGTCCAGCCAATCACTTCAAGCAAGCCTCTCATTGCTCTAACTATCTAGCGTCAGCTAAGTGTTCTCATCTGAAAGAAAAAATAACAACAGCAAGAGTGAGCGTATAGCTCAGCAAGTGAAATCATAACACACTACTCACAAGAGAAAGTAATAGAAGCAATAACTGGAATGGGGTCACATGTAATCTCAACAATCGGAATCATGAGAGGGAATAGGGAGTATCTTGGAATCACTGGATTCTCACGGTTACATCAATTATGCATTAATCATTGTCATCATTATATCATCTTTGCGGACCCGGGCCAATAGGTCGTACTAGTAAACGATGCGAGAGAATGAGGAAAGGATCATGATACTCCTCATGATCTAAGGCCGTGAGGGCTTATTCTTAGACCCAGCCGGGGGGTCGTCTACATATCATGTCAATACATCATATCAGTAATCACCCCATTCCCCCGGAGTACTAGGAAAGTTCCTCGTTCTTCCACATAGTATCCTAAGGCGTGATACAGACATCACCCGCTCACATAAGCGGCCAGAATACGTGGCCAGAGTATTCTTTGGGTCTCCACCAAGATGGACGTGTCAAACCAGAGAATACTACCCAATAAACATAAGTCCATGGTCCTAGTTTCATGATTCCATTTCCATTTCCATTTGAGGAAAAGTCTACCGTATTCCATTTGCCATAACTCCCGCCATTTGGGAGGTTCCATCATTCACATATCACATTGTGGACTTCCCTCCATTTTGCTCGTTTGGTTCTCATTTTACTTTGGATCTTAAGCTTTTTATGTGATTCAATAATACATATAATTATCAAGGTTCATGAAAGATTGGAGTTGCTTACCATTGATGAGCCATTATCAAATCGGGGTCCTCCGGAGCCCATTTTAGTCAATCGATGCACAATTTCATAATTGCAAGCTTACATTCACATGTAATAAGTTAGATATGCTTCTTATACCAATTAAATAGGATAGAGACATGGAACTTTTCCATTATACCTCGGGTGAACAGTGTCAGGAGGCATTTAGAGGTCTCAGACGCCGTGAACGGGTTGATTCTTGTAAAATCGGACGCCCGGTTGATATATATACATATTTGGGACGTGGTGATTCATCTTTGAGCTCGATTCAACTTATCACAATGGTGGAAGCATGCAATTTTCCCTTTTTATTTCGGGTGAACGGTAACATGGGTATTTTAGAGGACTCGGACGCCACGAACGGGTCGAAACGTGTGAATTCGGACCCGAGGCCAACATATATACATCATTGGGACCCGGGGATTCACATTTTGAGGTCAATTTTATGATTCACGGGAGAAAAATGGGAAATCCCCAATTTTCATGGGTTACGGTTTTGATGAAACCAAACCGGACGGATCGGACACGATTCAGACAAATAACTACATATTCCTTGGTCTTTACTCACGAGTTTTATGATTCTAGCAATAATAATGGGTATCGACATAAAATATCTACTCAAATCAAACAAAACATCGAAACAGAATGAGAAGTGAGTATGAGAACACTTGCATCGACGCGTGCTTTCACTTTTATACCTAGCTCTCGGACGAAATCGGACTCCCAGGCTCGATCTCCCTTCTTCTCTCTCTAAGTCGGTGCTCTCTCTCTCCTCAAACCCTCAGGCGCCAGAAACATGGGAGAGAGAGAAGCACGATGCATATTTATACTATGCGTACCGCTCGAGTGTGGCTCGAGCGGCCAGCGGGCGGCCTTGCCACGGGATGTCCACCGCTCCAGCACACACGAGCGGCCAGCCAGCAGGGCCGGTTTGGGTTTTTTTGCTTGAGCTCCGCTCAAGCGGCCAGAATGCGAAGGTGCTACTAGTATTTGCGCTCGAGCCACGGCTCGAGTGCCCAGTAGGCACAAGCTTACTGGCCGTGCATCCGCTGCATGAACCCGAACACTTTCCCGATTTTTTATCCGATACCTAATCTTATTTATTCCATAGGATTATTATTGATCATTAGCACATTAATTACCTCATCATTATCACGTTCTCAATTCCGGAACCTCACAATAATTCTGCTATAAACCACTTCTGTATGGTATTTGTATCTTCATGTTCACAATATCTGTTTTACTGAGCTCTGTTTTGTATACATATTTTACTGCATTCCTGCATGTACCTTGTTGGGCCTCGGGTCACTATTTTACTATTTTCTCCCTCCAGAAGAGACTATAGAGTATGTGCCCGATGAGAAAGATTAGAGTTCAATCTAATGGATTCCTGAAGATTTAGAGCGCCTTTAAAGTTATCACAAAAGAAGCGTCTTGATGTAATGATCAGGATAGAAAATATATGAATTTTTATAATTAGAAATTTTATGATTATGTATGATTCAGCAAGTTATTAGGGTTACTTTCACTACTTATTTTATGAATATCCTGCGTAAGTCCTAGATGGCATCTGTGATCCTGTGTTGTGTATAATTAGTTTAGTTGAGTTTCCAATTTTGTTCGGAATGACGGAGTAAAAAAAAAAATCTGTTCTGTCACAATTGGTATCAGAGAGATAAGATGCCTTAGGATTTGATCGATCGAAAAGTGAAAGTATGGGTTTGAATCTTTTATGGAATAGGTTAGGGTAACTAAGGTGACTAGAATCCTTAAGAAATTGGTCCCTAGGCTAAGTTCAAATTTCATGAAAATAATGGATACTTTCCTTTCCTTCAACTGACCTTTTTGAGATTTCAATGTTGTGCATGTCTTTATTTTAGGATGGCTAACGAAAGGGAAAGAAGAGATGGCCGGGGTGGTGCTAGTACCCCCCATGATCGAGAAGCTGAGTATGTGACCTTGCTAGAAAGGGTGACGTATGTTATAGAGAAGATGGAGCAGCGTCATGTGGCCCTGATTTTTGCACCACAACCATTTCCAGCTATGTATGATAGGTTTAAGGCATAGGAGGTGCCTGAATTTTTAGGGGAAGCAGATCCGCTGAATACAGAAAATTAGATTAGGAAATTGAAGAAAATACTTACAGTCATCCAATGTTCTGATAGTGAAAGAGTTACCTTTACAACTTATAAATTGGAAAAAGAGGCCGATGATTGGTGGGCTGGGAGGAGAAGAGCAATGGGATGGTTGGACGAGAAAATTTATTGGGAGACATTTGAGGAGGCTTTCTGGGAAAAGTATATTCCCAAAAACCTTCAGGATTGGAGGGAAAGAGCCCTTATAGAACTTAGGCAAGGGAGTCGCACCGTAGCGAAGTATGGCGCGAGGTTCATCGATTTGTCTCATCATGTACCTCTCATTAGTAAAGACCAATCGAGGATGACCAAGAAGTTCCTACAAGGGTTAAATGATGAGATTAGGAATCAATTAGTGACTCAGGAATTTCAGGCTTATACCGAGGTCCTAGATAGTGCCTTGGCATTTGAGAAAGAGTTGGAGACACAAAAGTTACTTGTGAAAGGGACCGCTAGCTAGGCAAGTCCTGGTGGGAGATCAAATGTAGAACCACCTAAGCCATCCAAGAAAGTAAGAATGGTAGATGTAGGAAAGAGCACTATCGAAGCCTTATCGGTGACTTGTTCAAAGACATCAACTGCTACATGCGCATATTGTAGAAAGAAGCACGCGGGGAAACCTTGTTATAAAGAAATTGGAGCATGCTATCATTGTGAAAAGTTGGGTCACCTGATAAAAGATTGCCCATTGCTAAGGGGTCGAAAGGAAAGAAGTCGGTTGTTGTGACTGGAGTATTACGGTGACACTACGAGGTCAGAGACACCCCGAAGACGGATGAAGGTATTTTCTTAATCACTGAATCTTGATTTTGTTACGTATTCCTGATTGTATGGATATATAAATGCTTCGTGAATTTTGTGAGATTTAGCAACTATAACATGTAGCTAGGATTAATCAAGGAGTTAGGAAACTTATTTTGCCTTACCGACAGACCACTTGATAAAAAATTGTGCCACGAGACCGCACCTGGAGACCATGTTTGGTCACTAAGGAGTTTTGACCGATAATATATTTGAAGAATTTATAGGATCATGAGATTGTAGAAACCTTGTCAAAGAACGACCCATGTACTTCTTATGAGGAAGATTGGAATATTATTGATCCATACTAATAAGAATTACCACAAACAAAGTAGGAGAGGCGTTCCTGGGACGGAATTGATCCACCTATAATTAAAATTTTGTGATAAGATCTCTGAGGACTTAGGAGTAATCCCTTGAAAGAATTTTAAGGTCTTATAAACTAAAAGTTAGAGGTTGGGACTGACGGATCTCAATATATTGGACGGTGGAGAATACTAAGACCAATAGTCAAAATCATAAGTCCCCATTTGGAAGAATGAAGAATCACTTGGAAGATAGTCATTACCTAAAGTTTTGAAAGCCAAAATAGTTGTACCATTAAAAAGGATGATATCTCATGTGGATAAACATGTCTAAAGGTTGAGCAAGTAAACCTCAGTATTTTCTTTGGGGAAGCAGGCATCGATGTTGGCAATTTATGCTGCGAGACTTTGGACGTGAATATTTTTGAAGTTCATAGGAGATGTAAAAGATGAATCGTGAGTAGGTCCAAATAATTGGGTGATAGGATGCCATGTTCTTGAATTGGGATCTTAAGATTCTGGGTAATGATTTAAAGTGATGTTGACTCTTCGGGTGATCATTATGACTGTAACTCGAAATATGGCAGTAGTTTGAGGATTTTGGGGTTGTCTTCATAATATGACTATCCTAGAACTTTTTAAATTAGAGTAGCTCAGCGTAAGCGTTGTGAACCCATGGCTTAAAAAAATTAAGAGTAAGGTTAAGGTCGCAGATTCTTTTGAAGCTTGAAATGAACTGAAGTGGAAGTCCATTGGATTTATTTAAAGTATCGGACTAAATTAGAGAAATGGCCACCATATATGGTAGGTCGCTTTTAAAATTTCGGGGATCGTTATAAGGTCTTCCTTATATCAATGGTTGAGAAAATCAGTAAGTGTCTAGATTGAGTCATTTTGAGAGGCTAAGGATTTATTCTGTGATAAGAATTAGGATGATTCAAATGCTTGAGGTTTTCTAGAGTAATCCTTGTCGGAGGAAATAACTTCTGGATGAAAGAATACGTGTGATTATGAGACCGTGAGGATCTTCAAATTTTAAGGATAAAATTTTTATAAGTGGGGGAGATTGTGACGACCCAGATTCTAAAACATAGAAAGTCCCAATTATCGAGTCAAAATAATCAAAGGATCGAGAAAATTGAAGGTTATCCAAAAAAAGTACTAAGAAAATCCAAACTGGTTTTGAGGTGAAGTTTCAAATCGGCCTTAGAGCATATTTTAAAATCAAAAATTGTCCCCTGAATTTAAAGACCGGAGTGTATTGTGTGAAGTGAGGCCAAAGTGGCATTGAAGTCCGGAGTGGCTTTTTGTGTTGGTGAGGCCAGAGTAGAATTATGGGTGCAAGGAGAAAAAATTCAAAGTTGATGAGAAAGTGATGGACGGAGTGAATATAAGAAGAAGTTGACCGAATTTGAGGCTATTATGTTGACTGGACTTAGAAAAGTTAAACGGAATAAATTAATGGCAACTAAAGAAAAAAGCAAACTTTATTATTTAGTTAGA